>SNQJ01S0102363.1:30566-40700 GCA_010110895.2 Picea sitchensis
ACTCAAATCCAATCAAAATCTATTGATTTCTATACTGGGAATAATCAGATCGTATATCGAATCGAAATTTCTTTTTATTCAAAGCAAAGTTATATATAGAATACACGTAATATAACAGATTCATTCAAGGTGTGAACAGAACCATTTAAAAACTGAATTGAAAAACATTATAACAACCTAGATTATTTACAAAACAAAGCGATGTAAAAACCATACCTGTGTAGCGACGAGACTGCTTAATTATACCATCTTGGAATTTACAACAGACATGGTTGATTCCATGTTTTTAAACAGGATGGAGCCGATTGTCTTTTGTTTCTTATCCACAACTTGGAGCTTGGCCTTTTGACTGGTTAACAGTGCAATCTGGTCTTCCAATGATTGAATCCTTGACTGAAGTATAGGAACATCAATAAAATATCTCTCTAACCATGAATTGCATTGGTCACAGGGTGATTGTGTAGGTTTAGACAGAGCAGGGGAGGGTTTGGGCAAATGACCGAGGGTTTCACAAGGGAGCTTAATACCTGGGTAGTTAGGGTCGTCCTTTAGGCAGGGGGGTAGTTTTGATACAAAATCATATGAGGGTTCGGCACACAAACCTTGCGAGTAAGGGTACTCGTTGGCCAAGAAACGCTCAACTTCCGAATCAGAGTCCTCACTCAAGACGATAGGGTTTGGCTCAACAGGGGGTTTTGGCTTGTTCCTTGCCATCCGTGAAATCAAACGTGCATTCCTTTTCCCTTTGGTGTTTGCAGCAAGGTTTGCCTTGAGATTTTTACTCATAGGCTTTGTAATGGCTTCTGCACTCTTAACTACAGTGTCAGGTAAGTCGATAGGGGGGTTGGTCGAGGGTTTAGGTAGTAGGAGGTGCAAGGGTAGAGGTGGTTCAACCTTAGTCTCAGCTACCACAGGTTTATCAACTTGTATAGGGTCGATGTCCTCAAAGCCATTATGGGCAATGAAAGCCTTCCAAGTATCACCAAACAAATTCAAATGATAAACAATGATGAGCTTAATAATCCCATGATGAAACAAGTTGTTGTCAGCCCTGTGCCTTTTATACTTTTTGGACATTTTAGACAGGCTCCGATGAAAATAGAACGGCATGTTTAGAGGATACCCTATAAAAACCATCAATAGACGCATGTGGTAGAGGAAAACAAACCCGTATCGACCTTCACAGGTCACAAACTGCTTGATTATCATTAATAAATCGTGCCATCATTGTTTAAGCATAGTTACGGGCATACCTCTATCACAGGAGGTGATTTTGCACGATTGAAACAACAATGTCCATGACACTTCCTCGACCCTGCAATTCTTAAACCAATGTTGTCTAGAGGTAGGTAACCCCGTGGATGAGATGATAAACTGTTCATCAATTTCTAACTGTATATCGCCAACCTTGGCTCGAGAACCATTGAAGGTCATGGCCAACTGTCGAGCTACACAAAGGTTAAAACCCTCAAAACATTTCACGAAGGTAAGCCATCCACTATCTGCCAAATCTAGGCGGGCATTGTCAAACATCAACAGGGCTTGACTGCCATTGGGTTCAACTCGCACGACTGGTGCCATGGAGCAGAAAACATGGTAAGGGAAGGTTTTGAATCACCAACACACACAGGAGCAGAGTTTCCCGAACCAACAGCAATGAACGAGCAAAAGGGGTAAGCATTAATGCGAGCATGCGAAGGTGGTGGAGTCTGCCATGCAAAATATTGATTATCCAAGTACGACCGCCAAATTTCATAGTTGTTCACTCCATAATAATAGTTCAACCATTAAAGTCATGTGTACAACCAATGAAATCCAATGGTGTATACCAATGCGCGCAAGTTATACCATAATGTTAAACAATCTGACATATGAATCAAAACCCAAAATCATCTATGTGCCAATGTATTAATTCATATGATCAAAGGTTCAACCAAGGTGCCAAACGGATATTTGTATAGTTGACCAGCCAAAATTTATGAAAAGATTAACATAAGGATTATATCATATATATAAACAAAATTAATCATAACCCCTATGCAAAATCAAAGATCAGGCAAGTCATAAAAAGTGTAAATCCAAATGCTCGATGCCTTACAAACTCAATAAAACCAAGTTATACAATCAATATAAGAATGTCCAATGAGCATAGTTTGAAAGTTCTTCCAGCCACATAACGATAAACAAAAGTGCAGTAGGCATATTGATAAAAAGATCATGACAGTTCAGATAGTGATCGAAATACAACTTCGAAAGGAGAAGTTTTCACTCTTGCAGTCGTGAAAACTTAACGAAAACAAGTGTATAAATGTCGCAAAAAATGAAAATGACGTTAATTTGAAAGATGCGACGAAAACTTGATGTTTGCAAGACATAGGTGTAGGTAGCTTATAGGATCATAGGAAAAAGGCGAATTGGCTGCCAACAGATTCCTCCTCTAGAATATTCTTAGGTAATGGTAGCACTATATAAAGGGGTTCAAGAAATGTAATGAGATATGAAGAGAAGTATTGTATTTGGAGCAGTAGCTCAATAGGAGGATTCCCCCTCGAAGAGGCAAGTGAACAGGAGAGGATCTCTTCCATAATAAAATCCATTGTATGGTGTTTCCCTACCCCAAGGGTTTGATATAATAAAGTGGTGGTTTTCTATATTGTTCTCTGAATCTTTGTGGAGTTTATGTATGCAAGTATTTGGTACTTAACAGTGCACCAACCAATTGCATTTGATGATAGAATATTAAAGCCTCCTCAAAACTTATGTTTGAAACACAAGCCCTAATCATGAAATTCCATAGAAAAATATTTGGTTTTACTATTTTTCTAAACAAAACACGAGAAACTGCAAGGATCCCACACATGGAATACATACCCATTTCTCTAGTAGCTAAGCACATACTTTGTTAAAACCCATTTGTGAGCATTTGGACATGGACTTTCTTACCTTCTTCCAAGGCTTTTGTAGAGCCACATGCATCCAGTAGTGAAGCATACATGGTGTCATCGGCCACAATTCCTCATTCATCCATCACATAACAAAAAAACAAGGCATTCCAATCCATCACATATCATTTAGGAATTTTCTCAAACACTTTTCCTGCATCCTCCATTTTCCCAATTTTTCTTTCATGATTTTTTGTCAAATAGTTTGCAAACCTGTTAATAATTTCATCTCTACTCTTTATCTTTGGCCCATATAGGTTCAGTGTTGTAACTGGATCTCTAATACCATATTGTAGTGTACCCAACCACCCTGGTGCTTGCTAGGATGGAGGGGCACTAGAATATTTCATAATTTCCCTCTGGATTTACCCATAACTTATCAACTCTTTACCATTAACATAATATTCCCCGTCACGTGACTCAATTAAACATCTAGACTCTTGCATTGCATAACACATTCACAATTCAATAATTTAAAAATACACAGATTCTATAACCATTCAAGAATTAACACATCAATACATAATGTAACAACGTTAGGGAACATATAAACATGGAAATTATCTTTTATGAAAACCATCGACTGGCTGAAGACATCAAACGATCCTCCCATCCATAGACTACACTTCTCATAATATCTCAATAGTGAGTCACCCCGATCTGGGGCTATTACTCCACCAGAGAAAATTCTTCCTAATCCAACTATGGTCCACCAACAATTCCCACAAGGTCTAGGCCAAGGTACCAAACATCAACAACACTCCAACTGACACTTTCTCATTCCCCATCAGCATGCACAACCCAAGGGAGTGTGCCCCCTTCTCTGCACCATGGTGCCTTGAGATGCATCACTACCCTTCCATGGCTCCAGTACAAGACGATCAGGAAGTATCATATCATTGTAGCTCTAGGAGTTCCAACTTCCCTCAGAGGTCTCTAGGTACCCTCCATGCCTCACACCAGGAAACCTATCCCCACACTTCTGTCTCCATGGATCTAGCCTTCTCTGAGGTAACCCAAGGAGAAATGTACACACTTCCAGATCCACCTAGGATCCATGGGGTAAATGCACTAATATAGGTCACCATCATCCCCAGATAAACTCTTGTAGTCAGTAAGGTCAGAATGGAATGGAGAATTAAACTAAATTCCCCCTTTAAATATGCATGCTCCCTTTTTATATTTTATTATTATATAATAAAATAATATAAATACTTATAGAATTATTGTATCATATTTGGGTTAGACTCCTTGGATTAAGCTCCCTTATCCCCCTTTCCCACTTATGTAGTTTTAGCCCCCCATACTCTTTTCATCCCTTGGTCTGCAATTGTGGTGTTAGTTTTTTATTAATTAGTGCATATGTACAATTTATAATATAGGATATCTAAACTTTGATCATCTTTGTAGGAAATCTGACCTAAACATACCAACTCACCAACCTAAGTATCATATGCAGGCACTATGGCCAAAAAATATTGGCTCACCAACCTAAATATCATATGTACAATATATTTACAATCCAGGGATCAAGCCAAGGTATTACACAAACATAAATAATTTTTCCTCTCTATCCATAGAGGATAAAGTCAAGATGGTGAATCTTGGAGTCTCTTCTAACAAAGGAGATGATAAAGGGAAATAGGGAGAAGAGGAAAATCTCATAGTAGAGAAGGAACAACAATCTTTGTAGGAAGAGAAAGAAAGGATCATGAAGGAACAAGCAAAGAATATGAGACTTTAGGGAGTAGGATCCGAAGGGAGAAAACGTTTAGACACTTCCAATGTGGGGAGTCAACCTTCAGGAAAGGAAGAGGAGTTAGCCTCTTCTAGTTCTGTCAAGAGATACATATGGTTTGTAAAAACATTTAGGGATGCTCAAGAGAATGTTGATGATTCTAGGAGCACATTGAGGGAGAGCGTGCATTCGATGAAGTTTCCAAACTTCATAGAATTGGTATGTAGCATCATTGATTCTGTGACTTCCAATATTTGGGGATCAACTAAACAACAAGGTTGGAGGGATGTCAGTGTCTAGGGGAGAAAACGTTTAGACACTTCCAATGTGGGGAGTCAACCTTCAAAGGCAGCTGGAGTTAGCCTCTTCTAGTTCTGTCAAGAGATACATATGGTTTGTAAAAACATTTAGGGATGCTCAAGAGCATGTTGGATGCCTCTAGGAGCACATTGAGGGAGAGCGTGCATTCGATGAAGTTTCCAAACTTCATAGAATTGGTATGTAGCATCATTGATTCTGATACTTCTAGTATTCAGGGAGAAACTGACTAGCAGGGTTGGAGGGATTCCAGTATGTGGGATGATGTGTGCAACATTGTGTTAGGGTTGGAGGGAGAACCAGCTCTAGGTGGCTCTTCTAGCATATTCCTTTCTAAGAGAGAGTGTTGATGATTGTAGCATCATACAAGTACCTCCGTATAGATCTAATTTTCTAGACCTAGGAACTCCATCCAAACCTTTCTACCTTGAGACTTTACTCTTTAGTTAAAGGGATTATTAAATTAAAGTTATTTCATTAGTGAGTTGAATTTTATTTAAAGAAATGATTTAATCAATTACTAGTGAATTAAATAATAGTCATTGATATCAAGTGAGGTAAATTTTAATCTCAACTATCAATCACATTGGAGATTAGGGTTATATTTGATTCGGTCATAAATCAATATTATAAAACAAAATATAGGGTAGGTGAATGTTCACTTTCCATATCTAAAATATGAAATATTTATATGTGATTCATTCCATTCATTTGGGAGCAAAGAAGGCCTTTTGGTCAAGTGCTCAAGTGAAAAATGATTGTAACTCAAGAGGATCAATATTGGGACCAAAGAAGGACTTTTCCTCAAGAGAGGGTTGGATCATGAAGGACCATGATTCAAGGATGTCTTGATAGGTGGAGAAGTACTTCCATATAGATAACGCTATGCATGAGAGAATAGAGGCAACCAAAATTGGGTTTCAACAGTTTGGAGTCGTAGCAGTAGGGTTGTGTCATAAGGAGTTGTCGTGTAGTATTTGAGTGTGTGTATATTGATTTCAGTGGAGAAATACACATATACATGGATTTTATTAACTAAATGAACTTTCATCTCAGAAAACATGAAAAATCAAGATTGTACAATAGACTAGGAGTTGCTAGGGTTTGCAGGAACTGTCTATAGTTTTATGTATTTATATGTGGGCTATTTTCCTAGGTATGAGAGCCCTTGTTAGCTTTGAAGTTATTTGAATGATAAACTTAGTTGATGGAAAAAATATTTTTTTGTATTGTGCATGACATTTTGGTTTCCAATATTTCTTTTCATATCTTTATTTGAGTTGAGTATCTCCAAAGTAGTGTATGTTGTTTTGGTGGGAGATACTAATCTAATTTTCATTAAGGAAATAACTATATAACAATATACCTAGGTGCCAAAGTAGGGATTTCAAATACTACGAGGTATCCCATTTGTTTATCATGGTATCTCTAGCATAGGTAACCAGGAATATCTATGTTGGGAACTCAAGGGAACTCACCGGCCATGTTGTGGGAAAAATCCCTCATAGGGATCTCCCTAGGATAAGCCTAGGTATCCTAGACAAGAGGGGTAGATTTCTTATGGTTATCCTAGAGACAAGAAATAAGATCATTACACATGAAGATGGAATAATGGCATACATTTTTATGAAGGTTGTCCTTAGTATAGTCCTAGCTACTACAATAATGAAGTTCCAAACTCTAGCTTCTACAACCTACTTGTTGCACACCAAAGACAAAACAATACCATTCCACTTATCTTCCTAGTATTATATTCCTAGATATAGCTTGAATCTAATATGATCTATAATTTGTTGAATCAAATCTAACCATTTATATATCCATGAAAAATATTCAGTGGAAAACCAAATGATCTGTCGATTGTAAATAGAAAGTTACATCACAATTGCATACCTTGAGTGTTGATGTAAGCTCCTTCAATATGCTAGGCTCCAAATCCTGGCTAAATACCTTTGTATTTTTTGCAGCATAACCTTGCTATTGAATTCCTTCCTTTTATTTCCTAAGGCTTTCCCTTTGTTATATATCCTTTGGAGGAGGCTTGGGAGAGGCTTCTTGATATTCTAGAGGCCACTAGAGCCTCGAATGATGTGATTTCCTAGGTCCTATCCACTAATATATAACTCATGTCTCGCCTCTCACCTTGTAAATCCCCAATTATAGAAACTTGACAATGCTTCATGGGTTTCACTACTAGTGCCAAGTGAGGGCCTCACTTGTTGTCTGTTAGGTGTCCTGTGAGGATGCCTAAAATTGGGTAAAAAAGGATCCAAAAGGTGTGAAACCCTAGGGAAAAGATGCATTAGGGACTTAATCCTCTAATTACATCCTCTCTAGCCCTCAAGGTGGAAATTAAGGTCGTGAACATATGCCCCCTAATGGGTGAGGTTAGGAAAGGAATGGATGGCCAAAATACACTAATAATGTGCATAATGTAGCATGAGGAGAGAGAAAAGGAGGTTGGGAGACCAAATAATTCCTACAAGAAAACACCAAGGATGAACATATATATAGACCAATCTTTAGGTAGACATAATTTAATTCTAAATGAGCATGTCCGCTTAACAATAATACATTGTGGATCCATGATATGAAATGCTATACCATGGCCACAAAAGAATACAAATTGGATCGATGTCACCAATAAGACCATATCTAGGAGACAATACAATGTACATCTACCTCAAGAAGTCAATCATAGCCACCAGAAAATACAATGTGGATCTATGTCATGAACATAATCATAGCCACCAAAATATACAATGTGGATCTATGACACAAAATATACATCAAGAAAAAAATGATCACCAGGAGAGTGCCCCCTCAAGTCTCATATACAAGTGATATATTCCATCGCAGCTTGGGAGGGGATGCTATAAAGGAAGGATATGGCCCCAACCTGTCTTCGTCCCAAACCCTAATGGTAAGAATCTACATGAATAGATGAGATGATATAGAACATGGTAGAAACCGGCTTTGATTATTAGTCATCAATGTATACCGTTAATAGATGCGAGGGGACCCGACAATGATGAACATGGACCCCAAGGTACATAGTAAAATCTAACAACCATGAATAGGGATTTGGTGTCGAACACTCAGACTCCAATCAATCAGACGTTTGATAAAAACCACTCATCGATCATGAGTGAGGCATGGTGAATGGATGACTAGAAGCTCCAAGGTACTAGTCGGTTTCTATATCCCTATATCCTAGATAAGGTGTTGAAGTTGATAGGAAGAGATCCATCAAAGGATTTGGACTTTATGTATCCCCCCATCAATCCATTACGAAACATAAAGAGAGATGATGTGAAGACAGAGTATCACAATGTACAATTGAAATGGGGATGTCTGACTCAAAAATTCAACAAAACAGGAGATGGTCGACTACGGCTTGAACTTCCCTTGAACATATAGCAAGACACAATGGTGACTTGGAAGAAAGACACAAGATCTTGATGAATATAGTGAAACAACACATGAGGAATTGAAGAACTCTCCATGATGACTAGAAGAGTAAAACATCAGAGGAGTATCTCTTACTCATATTACTAGGATGGATCCCAGGCAAGATAAAACCTAATTGTAATATGATGACTCAAACATGTTCCATGTTCAAGGGTGGCTTTATTGATGGTGCCATTTTGTGAATAGACCAATGGTGAAAAACCCCACTCTTTTTTTTTTAATTTTTTCATGATCTAGGTGGATATCGGTGGTCACCCAATCTATTCCACTGTCTCTAAAACTCTTTTCCACCTTGGTAGTTTTTCACGCTTTTCAAAGTTCCAAACTTCTGTGGTCTTTTGAGGTCTCTAAACTTATTACTTCCTTTTGGGGATTTGGGGTCCATGTGACCACTAAACACACAACCTAGGCTAGTCGAAAATCTTTCTTCTCGGTTAGACCTTTCCACTAGGCTACTGCACCTAAACAAAGATCATATGCAAAAAATTTACTTGACCCTGAGAATTTGATGTACTAACTTTACCCAAACGGGGTCCACATGAATTTTGGTGCTTCACTCCTAGGGTTAGGTTTCTCTTTGGATGTCTAGGGTTTTGACATTCCCGCTTATTTTAAAAAGGTCTTCGTGAGCTCCTCATTGTAATGATTTTCTTGTGAATGAGTGCAATCATTACATCTCTTCTCTCGTGAGATAAGTTGCCACCCGCAAATTCCAACAAACTTGTTTTTCACTACATTTTGCCAAAGATCATCGCATTTCCATTGAATAGAAAACCGCTTCTATTGTATCTCTATTCCTTTGTGTTAAGCATCTTTTAATAATATGTACCCTTTGCATTCTACTCAGAACTGATCGCTAGTATCAGAGCCGTCTACTCCTTGTCATATTAATGCATGTCCTGCTACACATTATTTTCACATCCCTATGGTCGTTAATGATGTAAACCTATCTGTTGCCTTCAGAGGGGTCAGTGGCCTGAGCTCCTGAAGAGAGAAGGGAGAAGAACTTTTCCTGAGAAAAGAAGTTGCATTTTCCTATGTAAAAACCTTATAAAAAAGGAAGTTCGTAGGATGCATATAAATTAGGGTGTGAGAATGCCTGATTCTCGCAGGCTGCATCATAGCTAGGGTGCGAACAATTTGCACGCTGCTCTATAGGCAGGGTGTGAGAATGCTTACACGTGGGAAAAATGAGCATTTTTTCAAATCTTCTAGAAGGATAAACTTCCATGGTGAGGTGGCATTCGAATGGTTTGGATCTTACTCGCTTTCATGATTTAGTGGGATCATCCTAACCTCCTCACCTTATCCTCTTTAACTTATAAAAGGAGAGGAGCTCTCATGGAGAAGGGGTTCTTGAGCTTGTTAGCTTTGGTTGGCTTGGAATTATTAGCTTGGTTGGAGTGGCTTTGAGATTTTCCTTCGTCAAGATAGATTGTGAATATTATCAGATCTATGTTTTCAAAATACTTGGAGTGAAAGTGTGTGGGGAACGAAGGACAATTGGAAGGGACCTTACGCAATCAAGGCCATGGTTGTAATCTCTCTTTCACATTTAATATGATATAGTAATATGATTCTTTCCTATAAAGCTTGTTGTGTTTTATTGTATGATTCCTTGATCACATACATAGGTTTATATTGAGTTTATGCTATTGCTATCAC
>SNQJ01S0102365.1:3495-30605 GCA_010110895.2 Picea sitchensis
GGTCCGGTGGGAGTGCTTTGTTGAACCCAGAGCTCAAGTTGATGTCGACGGAGTTTCACAAAGACATTACACTCTATGTTCCTAGGCGTTCGGGGAAAATGTTGTGGCCTTGCATTTTTCCAGTGGTGACTATTTTACGTTTGAGTGAATTCTCTGTCTTTGGACTAAGACGTTTGAATTTTGTCCCATGCATTCATCACTGGAAGGATGTGTGGTGTCAGATGTTTTGTTCTCATGATGCGGGTGGGGTGGAGTGGTGGGTGTGTGCTTTTCAATCCGGTGGGAGTGATTTGTTGAACCTGGAGCTCAAGTTGATGTCGACGTAGTTTCACAAAGACATTCCACTCTCTGTCCCTGGGCGTGCGGGGAAAATGTTGTGGCCTTGCATTTTTCCAGTGGTGACTATTTTACATTTGATTGACTTCTCCATATTTGGACTAAGATGTTTGAATGTTGTCCTGTGCATTCATCACTGGAAGGATGTGTGGTGTCAGAGGTTTTGTTTGCACGATGCAGGTGGGGGGGGGAATGGTGCGTGTGGGATTTTCGTCAGTTTGAGTTGCGTTTTGGTAAGAGAGACCTCACATCCTCCTTTTTCCCCTGCGAGTTCTTCAATGCTCTGGTGGCCCTCGGTTTTTCCAGTGTGGATTTTTGGCCGGTGACTTCTCCGCTCCGGTGTCCAAATGTTATCGCTTGCCTTATTCACTAGATGATCATTGGGCGTCGTTTTACAGGGGAAAGAGGAGGAGGTGGTTTTCCTACCAGTGGATGTGCTTTTGGGTTGGTGTCAGTTGCTTTTTCGGCTTGTGGGCAAGAAGAGGAGGAGGGTTTCCTTCCAGCGGATGTGATTTTCGGGTTGGCGTCAGTTGCTTTTCGGTAAGAGTCCCTGCACCCTCTTTTCCTTGGGAGTGCTTCGTTGTAGTTGTGACCCTCAGTTCATCTAGTGTTGTTTTTTTCCAGGTGACTTCTCCACCTCGGTGTCCAAATGGTGTTGCTTGCACCCATCGCTGGTGGTCCGTTGGTCGTTGGACGTGGTTTTTTCAGGGGTAGAGAGGCGGCGGGTTCCCTTTTGGTGGGTGTGCTTATGGGTAAAGAGAACTTAGATCCTCTTTCCTTGTGAGTGTCAGTCGTTTTTGGGTAAGTAAGAGAACTCACATCCTCTTTCCTTGTGAGTGCTTTGATGTCCTTTTTTTGTGGTCCTTGGTTTGTTCAACGATGATTTTTGGGCAGTGTCTTCTCCACAAGTACGTCTGAATGCTGTTGTTAACCATCATCATCATGGGAATTATGTTGGGCCATGGGATGTCGTTTGTACTAGGGGCAAGGGAAGGTGGGCTCTCTCTCTGTTTGAATATAACTTGTGCTCACTTTTCTTTTGCTTTGCTGAAAGGGGAAATTGTCGAGAATTGGTCTTGGGGAGGGATGAAAGTAGCGCGCTGTTGGGACTGGCCACCCTAGTCCCCCCCCTGACCGTCGTTCCCTACAATTTCCCCTTCCAGTTGAGTCTTGGGAAAGCTTACTCTGTTTGTTTGACCCTCTTGTGGAATGGGTAGTGAATTTGTGTCTTGTGGCCCTCGGGTCGGACAACTTGTGCTTGTTTTTCCTTTTCTCCATCGGAAGGGGGAATTGTGGGGAATCGACGTTTTGGAGGGATGAAAGCAGCGCGCTGTTAGACTGGCCACCCTAGTCCCCCCTTGATTGTCGTTCCCTTCAAGTCCCCCTCTCGAGTTGAGGTTGTGGAAATATTGCTCTATTTGTTTGAGCCTCCTGTGTACAACGGGGGAGTGAATTTGTCTTGTGGGGTGGGAGGGTTGTTGTCGTTTACAGTGATGTGTGCATCGTGGGATTTTCCATTGGTTGCATGGACGCCTTGTCTAGCGAAGTGGGGGTTCATCGGTAACGTGAGGAAATGAATCTTGGAAATGGATATCTCGGCTCTTGTCATGATGAAGAACATAGAGAAATGCGATACTTAGTGTGAATTGCAGAATCCCATGAATCATCGAGTTTTTGAATGAAATTTGCACTCGAGGCCTCGGTCGAGGGAACGTCTATCTGGGTGTCACATCCTACACACATGCGCTCTCTGCTAGGCATTGGGGAGGATTGGAGATGGTCATCCATTCCCAAAATGGTTCGGTCGGCTGATATACATGCCATGTTTTGTGTCTTGTGTTGGCGAGCGATGATATTGTCCGCTTGTTTGGGCGAGTGGGTGTTGGTTGATGAAGGTTGTGTGCAGTGTTTTGGGAACTTGCTTTGCCCATCAACTTTCCATCTTGGTGGAGGTATTTGGATCCAACATGTGACCCCAACTCAGGTGAGAACACCTGCTAAGTTTAAGAATATAACTAAGTGGAGGAAAATAAACTTATAAGGATTCCCCTAGTAATGGCGAGCAAACTGGGAAGAGCCCAACATGAAAATCGGGTGGCAGCTTTGCTTGAATTGTAGTCTGTAGAAGCATCCTTAGTGGCAGACTGGGCCCAAGTCCCCTGGAAGGGGGCGCCTGAGAGGGTGACAACCCCGTCAGGTTAGGACCCTGCTGCACCACGAGGCTTTGTCGATGAGTCGGGTTGTTTGGGAATGTAGCCCTAATAAAGTGGTAAATTTCATCTAAGGCTAAATACGGGTGAGAGACCGATAGCGAACAAGTACCGCGAGGGAAATATGAAAAGGAATTTGAAAAGAGAGTTAAAGAGTTCTTGAAATTTCTAGGAGGGAAGCGGATGGAGGCCGACAATGCATCTTGGTCGGATGTGGAACAACTCAAGATGGTCCGCCGCTTGACTCGAGGTGTGAACTAGCATAGGCCATTGCATCATCACAAGTGTTGGTGGGCTATTGCCTATTGGTTTTCCATTTTGGAAGTCTAGGAACGAAGTGTTCACCCTTGGGGTGGGGTACTCTGCAGTTGCACGCTCATGGTGTTGGTTGGCGAGCTTTCCATTCGACCTTTCTTGAAACACGGACCAAGGAGTCTAACATTTGTGTGAGTCGGTGGGTTTGTAAACCTGCGAGGCATAAGGAAGTTGATAGGAAAGAACCCCTCTCCATGGGGTGCATTGCCGACTTACCTTGAGCTTGTGCGAAGGGTTTGAGTGCGAGCACACCTGTTGGGACCCGAAAGATGGTGAACTATGCCTGAGCAGGGTGAAGGTAGAGGAAACTCTGGTGGAGGCACGTAGTGATACTGACGTGCAAATCGTTCATCTGACTTGGGTATAGGGGAGAAAGACTAATCGAACCATCTAGTATCTGGTTTCCTTCGAAGTTTCCCTCAAGATAGCTGGAGCTCACGTGCGAGTTTTATTGGGTAAAGAAAATGATTAGAGGCATCAGGGGCGTAACACCCTCGACCTATTCTCAAACTTTAAATAGGTAAGACGGTGCAGCTACTCCATTGAGCCAGGCCACAGAATTGAGAGATCCAAGTGGGCCATTTATGGTAAGCAGAACTGGTGATATGGGATGAACTGAAAGTCGAGTTACGGTGCCAATTTGCACACTAACCCAGATCCCACAAAGGGTGTTGGTTGATTAAGATAGCAGGACAGTGGTCATGGAAGTTGAAATCCGCTAAGGAGTGTGTAACAAATCACCTACCTAATAAACTAGCCAAGAAAATGGATGGCGTTGAAGCGATCGACCTATACTTGACCATCGGAGAAATTTCCAGGCTTCAATGAGTAGGAGGGCGTGGGGTTCATTGAGAAACCTTGGGCGTGAGCCTGGGTGGACCGGTCCCTAGTGCAGATCTTTGTGGTAGTAGCAAATATTCAAATGAGAACTTTGAAGACTGAAGTGGGGAAAGGTTCCATGTGAACAACACTTGGACATGGGTTAGTCGATCCTAAGAGATGGGGAAGCCTTGTATCAAGGGTGCACTCTGCATGAAAATCGAAAGGGAATTGGGTTAATATTCCTGAACCGGGACATGGCAGCAGACGAAAACGTTAGGAAATCCAGAGACATCGTCGGGGGCCCTGGGAAGAGTTATATTTTATTTTTAACAGCTTTCCCACCCTGAAATCGGCTCAACCAGAGATAGGGTCCAACAGCTGGAAGAGCATCACACGTCTTGCAGTGTCTGGTGCGCCCTCGGTGGCTAATGAAAATCTGGAGGACCGAGTACCGTCCATGCCCGTTCATACTCATAACCGCATCAGGTCTCCAAGTTGAACAACCTCTGGTCAATAGAACAATGTAGGTAAGGGAAGTCGGCAAAACAGATCTGTAACTTCAAGAAAAGGATTGGCTCTGAGGGCTAGGCCTAGGGGTCTGCGTCCTCAACCCGTGGGCTGTCAGAAGTCTGCCCGAGCTACTATCAGGGCGAGGGTGGGCAGTCGCGTGCCGATTGGGCTATGGACGTAGAATGTCCTCTCATGGGGGATTTTCCCTAGGCGGTGAATAGTCGACTCAGAACTGGTATGGACAAGGGGAATCCGACTGTTTAATTAAAACAAAGCATTTTGATGGTCCCTGCGGATGCTGACACAATGTGATTTCTGCCCAGTGCTCTGAATTTCAAAGTGAAGAAATTCAACCAAGCGCAGGTAAATGACGGGAGTAACTATGACTCTCTTAAGGTATCCAAATGCCTCGTCATCTAATTAGTGACATGCATGAATTGATTAATGATATTCCCACTATCCCTATCTACTATCTAGTGAAACCACAACCAAGGGAACAGGCTTGGCGGAATTAGCGAGGAAAGAAGACCCTGTTGAGCTTGACTCTAGTTCGACTTTGTGAAATGACTTGAGAGGTGTAGAATAAGTGGGATTCGTTTTCAGCGTAAGTGAAATACCACTACTTTTAACGTTATTTTACTTATTCTGTGGGGTAGAGATGGGGCATTGCCCCTGTTTTTGGCCTTAAGACACATTTTGATGATTCGATCCAGGCATAAGACATTGTCAGGTGGGAGTTTGGCTGGGGTGGCACATCTGTTAAAAGATAACGCAGGTGTCCTAAGATGAGGTCAACGAGAACAAAAATCTCATGTGGAACAAAAGGGTAAAAGCTCATTTGATTTTGATTTTTAGTATGAATACAAACCGTGAAAGCGTGACCTATCAATCCTTTAGACTTTCAAAATTTGAAGCTAGAGGTGTTAGAAAAGTTACCACAAGCATAACTGGCTTGTGGCAGCCAAGTGTTCATAGCGACATTGCTTTTTGATCCTTCGATGTCGGCTCTTCCTATCATTGTGAAGCAGAATTCACCAAGTGTTGGATTGTTCACCCACCAATAGGGAATGTGAACTGGGTGTAGACCGTTGTGAGACAGGTTAGTTTTACCCTACTGATGAATCATGCCGCAATAGTAATTCAACTTAGTATGAGAGGAACCATTGATTCACACAATTGGTCATCGCGCTTGGTTGAAAAGCCAGTGGCGCGAAGCTACCGTGTGTCGGATTATGATTGAACGCCTCTAAGTTAGACTCCATGCTAGAAGTGGCGCTTATCACTCCTTGACTATATCTTGACCCACAGTAGGGGTGTCGCTTTGACACCCCTAAGGGCCTGTGTCAGTTGTGAATCTCGGTCGGGAAGCGTCTCGGTCGGGGCAGCTTTGAAGTTCAATTTCAAACGGTCGTTGAGAAGAATCCTTTGTAGACAACTTAAATATGCGACGGGGTATTGTAAGTGGCAGAGTGGCCTTCCTGCCACGATCCACTGAGATTCAGCCCTTTGTCGCCTCGATTTAGAGCCTATGCTCATACCATCCTAAATCTCGACACCTCTCGTTTCTCGCATATGAAAGGTTTTGTACGTGTGCGGGGATTTCAAGGTTTTCGCCTCTCGACCAAGGGAGAAACCGACCCAAGGATTTGCATTCAGGAAACCCCAAATTTTCCTTACGTTCGGGAGAAACCAACCCAAGGGTTTGCATTCGAGAAACCCCAAGTTTGCCTTGCATTCGGGAGAAACCGGCCCAAGTGGGGGGATTTTTGGGTTTTCGAGTCTTGACCATGGGAGAAACCGGCCCAAGTGGGGGGAATTCGAGGTTTTCGAGTGTCGACCATGGGAGAAACTGGCCCAAGTGGTGGGAATTCAGGGTTTTCGAGTCTCGACCGTGGGAGAAACTGGCCCAAGTGGGGGGAATTTTGGGTTTCCTAGTGTCGACCATGGGAGAAACCGACCCAAGTGGGGGGAATTTAGGGTTTTCGAGTCTCGACCATGGGAGAAATTGCCCAAGTGCGAGGAATTCAGGGTTTCTGAGTGTCGACCACGGGAGAAACCACCCAAGTGTGGCTAATTTGGTGTTTTTGAGTCTCGACCGTGGGAGAAATCGACCCAAGTGGGGGGAATTCGGTGTTTCCGAGTCTCGACCGTGGGAGAAACAGGCCCAAGTGGGGGGAATTCGGGGTTTTCGAGGGTCAGTCGTGGGAGAAACTACCCAAGTGCGGGGAATTCGGGATTTCCGAGTGTCATCCGTGGGAGAAACCACCCAAGTGCGGGGAATTCATGGTTTACGAGTCTCGACCGCGGGAGAAACCGGCCCAAGTGGGGGGAATTCGGGGTTTTCGAGTCTCGACCGTGGGAGAAACCGGCCCAAGTGGGTGGAATTTAGGGTTTTCGAGGGTCAACCATGGGAGAAATCACCCAAGTGCAAGGAATTTGGGGTTTCCAAGTCTCGACCGCAGGAGAAACTGACCCAAGTTGGGGGAATTTGGGGTTTTCGAGTCTCGACCACAGGAGAAACCAGCCCAGGTCGGGGGAATTCGGGGTTTTCGAGTGTCGACCGTGGGAGAAACTGACCCAAGTGGGGGGAATTAGGTTTCTGAGGGTTGAATGTGGGAGAAACCACCCAAGTGCGGGGAATTCGGGGTTTTCGAGTCTCGACCGCAGGAGAAACCGACCCAAGTGGGGGGAATTCAGGGTTTCCGAGTCTTGACCATGGGAGAAATCGGCCCAAGTGGGGGGAATTCAGGGTTTCCGAGTCTCGACCATGGGAGAAACAAGCCCAAGTGGGGGGAATTCGGGGTTTTCGAGTCTCGACCATGGGAGAAACCCTCCCAAGTGGGGGGAATTTGGGGTTTTCGAGTCTCGACCATGGGAGAAACCGCCCAAGTGCGGGGAATTTGAGGTTTCTGAGTCTCGACCATGGGAGAAACTGCCCAAGTGTGGGGAAATCGAGGTTTTCAAGTCTCGACCGTGGGAGAAACTGGCCCAAGTGGGGGGATTTCAGGGTTTCTGAGTCTCGACCGCAGGAGAAAGTGGCCCAAGTGGGGGGAATTCGAGGTTTTCGAGTCTCGACCGCGGGAGAAACCGACCCAAGTGGGGGGAGTTCAGGGATTCCGAGCCTCGACCATGGGAGAAACCAGCCCAAGTGGGGGGAATTCGAGGTTTTTGAGTGTCGACCATGGGGAAAACCACCCAAGTGCGGGGAATTCAGAGTTTCCAAGTCTCGACTAAGAGAGAAACTGGCCCAAGTGGGGGGAATTCAGGGTTTTCGAGTCTCTACCGTGGGAGAAATTGACCCACGTGGGGGGAATTCGGGGTTTTCGAGTCTCGACCATGGGAGAAACAGGCCCAAGTGGGGGGAATTCGGGGTTTTCGAGTCTCGATCGTGGGAGAAACCGACCCAAGTGGGGGGAATTCAAGGTTTTCGAGTCTCAACCGTGGGAGAAACCACCCAAGTGTGGGGAATTTAGGGTTTCAGAGTCTCGACCGCGGGAGAAACTTACCCAAGTGGGGGGGATTCGGGGTTTCTGAATCTCGACCGTGGGAGAAACCATCCCAAGTGGGGGGAATTCGGGGTTTACGAGTGTCGATCGTGGGAGAAATCGCCCAAGTGTGGGGAATTTAGGGTTTTTGAGTGTCAACCATGGGAGAAACCATGCAAGTGTGGGGAATTCGGGATTTTCGAGTCTCGATCGCAGGAGAAACCAGCCCAAGTGGGGGGGATTCGGGGTTTCTGAGTCTCGACCGTGGGAGAAATTGGCCCAAGTGGGGGGAATTCGGGGTTTTCGAGTGTCAACCATGGGAGAAACCGCCCAAGTGCGGAGAATTCGGGGTTTCCGAGTGTCGGTCGTGGGAGAAACTGCCCAAGTGCAAGGACTTCGGGGTTTTCGAGTGTTGACCACGGGAGAAACTGCCCAAGTGTAGGGAATTCGGGTTTTCTGAGTCTCGACCATAGGAGAAACCGCCCAAGTATAGGGGATTTAGGGTTTCCGAGTCTCGACTGCGGTAGAAACCACCCAAGTGCAGGGGATTCGGGGTTTCTGAGTCTCAACCACGGGAGAAACCACCCAAGTGGGGGAGATTCGGAGTTTCCAAGTCTCAACCATGGGAGAAACCACCCAAGTGCAGGGAATTCGAGGTTTCCGAGTCTCGACCGTGGGAGAAACAACCCAAGTGCAAGGAATTCAAGGTTTTCATTCGGGAAACCCCAAGTTTTCCTTATGTTCAGGAGAAACTGACCCAAGGGTTTGCTTTCGAGAAACCACAAGTTTGCCTTGCATTCGTGAGAAACCGGCCCAAGTGCGGGAAATCTAGGGTTTCCAAGTCTCGACCATGGGAGAAAATGGCCCAAGTGCGGGGAATTCGGGGTTTCCGAGTCCCAACCATGGGAGAAACCACGCAAGTGGGGGGGATTCGAGGTTTCCTAGTCTCGACCGTGGGAGAAACTGACCCAAGTGCGGGGAATTTGGGGTTTCCAAGTCTCGACCATGGGAGAAACTACCCAAATGCAGGGAATTCAGGGTTTTCGAGTCTCAACCGTGGGAGAAACCGCCCAAGTGCAGGGAATTCAGGGTTTTCGAGTCTCGACGAGTGGAGAAACCGCCCAAGTGCGGGGAATTAGGGGTTTCCAAGTCTCGACCATGAGATAAATCACCTAGGTGCAAGGAATTTTGGGTTTCCGAGTCTCGACTGTGGGAGAAACCACGCAAGTGCGGGGAATTCGGGGTTTCCGAGTCTCGACGAGCAGAGAAATCAGCCCAAGTGTGGGGAATTCAGGGTTTTCGAGTCTCGACCATGGGAGAAACCACCCAAGTGCGGGGAATTCGGGGCTTTCGAGTCTTGACCGTGGGAGAAACCGCCCAAGTGCAGGGAATTCAGGGTTTCTGAATCTCGACGAGAGGAGAAACCGGCCCAAGTGCGGGGAATTCAGGGTTTTCGAGTCTCGGCCGTGGGAGAAACCACCCAAGTTGCGGGGAATTCAGGGTTTCTGAGTCTTTATGAGCAGAGAAACCGCCCAAGTGCGAGGAATTCGGGGTTTCCAAGTCACGACGAGCAGAGAAATTGCCCAAGACCGCAGAATTCTGGGTTTCCGAGTCTCAATGAGCGGAGAAACCTTCCAATTGCGGGGAATTCGGGGTTTTCGAGTCTCGATCATGGGGGAAACCTCCCAAGTGTGGGGAATTTGCAGTTTCCGAGTCTCGACCGTGAGAGAAACCAACCCAAGTGCAGGGAATTTGGGGTTTTCGAGTCTCGACCGCGGGAGACACCAGCCCAAGTGGGGGGAATTCGGGGTTTTTGAGTCTCGACCGTGGGAGAAACCAATCCAAGTGGGGGGAATTCGGGGTTTTCGAGTCTTGACCGTGGGAGAAACCGACCCAAGTGGGGGGAATTCGGGGTTTCTAAGTCTCGACCATGGGAGAAACCTACCCAAGTGGGGGGAATTCGGGGTTTTCGAGTCTTGACTATGGGAGAAACTGCCCAAGTGCGGGGAATTCAAGGTTTTCGAGTCTCGACCTCGGGAGAAACCGGCCCAAGTGGCGGGAATTCGGGGTTTCTGAGTCTCGACCGTGGGAGAAACCATCCCAAGTGGGGGGAATTCGGGGTTTCTAAGTGTCGACCATGGGAGAAACCGCCCAAGTGCGGGGAATTCGGGGTTTCTGAGTCTCGACCATGGGAGAAACCGACCCAAGTGGCGGGAATTCGGGGTTTCCAAGTCTCGACCGTGGGAGAAACCATCCCAAGTGGGGGGAATTTGGGGTTTCTGAGTGTCGACCATGGGATAAACCGCCCAAGTGAGGGGTATTTGGGGTTTCTGAGTCTCGACCGCGGGAGAAACCAGCCCAAGTGGGGAGGATTCGAGGTTTCCAAGTCTCGATCGTGGGAGAAACCGACCCAAGTGGGGGGAATTCGGGGTTTCCGAGTCTCGACCATGGGAGAAACCGCCCAAGTGTGGGGAATTCGGGGTTTCCGAGTGTCGACCTTGGGAGAAACCACCCAAGTGCAGGGACTTCGGGGTTTCCAAGTGTCGACCGCGGGAGAAACCGCCCAAGTGCAGGGAATTCGGGGTTTCCGAGTCTCGATCGCGGGAGAAACCACCCAAGTATGGGGGATTCGGGGTTTTCGAGTCTCGACTGCGGGAGAAACCGCCCAAGTACGGGGGATTCGGGGTTTCCGAGTCTCGACCGCAGAAGAAACTGCCCAAGTGGGGGAGATTCGGGGTTTTCGAGTCTCGACAGTGGGAGAAACTGCCCAAGTGCGGGGAATTCGAGGTTTTCGAGTCTCAACCATGGGAGAAACAACCCAAGTGCGGGGAATTCAGGGTTTGCATTCGGTAAACCCCAAGTTTGCATTGCATTCAGGAGAAACTGACCCAAGGGTTTGCTTTCGAGAAACCACAAGTTTGCCTTGCGTTCGGGAGAAACCGGCCCAAGTGCGGGGAATTCAGGGTTTCCAAGTCTCGACCGTGGGAGGAAAAGGCCCAAGTACAGGGAATTTGGGGTTTTTGAGTCTTAACCGTGGGAGAAACTGCACAAGTGGGAGGGATTCGGGGTTTCCTAGTCTCGACCATGTGAGAAACCGGGCCAAGTGCGGGGAATTCGGGGTTTCCAAGTCTCGACCGTGGGAGAAACTTCCCAAGTATGGGGAATTCAGGGTTTTTGAGTCTCAACCATGGGAGAAACCACCCAAGTGTGGGGAATTCAGGGTTTCCAAGTCTCGACGAGTGGAGAAACCGCCCAAGTGCATGGAATTCAAGGTTTCCAAGTCTCGACCGTGAGAGAAACTGCCTAAGTGCGGGGAATTCAGGGTTTTCGAGTCTCGACCGTGGGAGAAACCACACAAGTGTGTGGAATTCAAGGTTTTCGAGTCTTAATGAGTGGAGAAACTGGCCCAAGTGCGAGGAATTCAGGGTTTTAGAGTCTCGACCATGGGAGATACCGCCCAAGTGCGGGGAATTTGGGGCTTCCGAGTCTCGACCATGGGAGAAACCGCCCAAGTGCGGGGAATTTGGGGTTTCTGAGTCTCGACGAGAGGAGAAACCGACCCATGTGCGAGGAATTTGGGGTTTCCGAGTCTCGACCGTGGGAGAAATCACCCAAGTTGCGGGGAATTCGGGGTTTCTGAGTCTCGACGAGTAGAGAAACCACCCAAGTGCGAGGAATTCAGGGTTTCCAAGTCACGACGAGCGGAGAAACCGCCCAAGACTGTGGAATTCTAGGTTTCCAAGTCTCGATGATCAGAGAAACCACCCAAGTGCGGGGAATTCAGGGTTTTCAAGTCTCGACCGTGGGAGAAACCTCCCAAGTGCAGGGAATTCGGGGTTTTCGAGTCTCGACGAGCGGAGAAACCGCCCAAGTGTGGGGAATTCAGGGTTTTCGAGTCTTGACCGTGGGAGAAAATGCCCAAGTGAGGGAAATTTAGGATTTTCGAGTCTCGACCATGGCAGAAACCACCCAAGTGCGGGCAATTCGGGGTTTTCGAGTCTCGATGAGCAGAGAAACCGGCCCAAGTGCGGGGAATTCGGGGTTTCCAAGTCTCGAAGAGCGGAGAAAATGCCCAAGAGCGGGGAATTCTAGGTTTTCAAGTCTCGATGAGCTGAGAAACTGCCCAAGTGCAGGGAATTCGGGGTTTCCGCGTCTGGACATTGGGTGAAACCACCCAACTGTGGGGAATTCAGGGTTTGCATTTGGGAAACCCCAAGTTTGCCTTGCATTCAGTAGAAACCGACCCAAGGGTTTGCATTCGCGAAACCCCATGTTTTCCTTGCGTTCAGGAGAAACTGGTCCAAGTGCGAGGAATTCGGTGTTTCCAAGTCTCGACCGTGGGAGAAATCGGCCCAAGTGCGAAGAATTTGGGGTTTTTGAGTCTCGACCATGGGAGAAACCGCCCAAGTGCGGGTAATTCGGGGTTTCCGAGTCTCGACCGTGGGAGAAACTGCCCAAGTGCAGGGAATTCGTGGTTTGCATTCGGGAAACCCAAAGTTTGCCTTGCATTCGGGGGAAACCGACCCAAGGGTTTGCATTCGAGAAATCCCATGTTTGCCTTGCGTTCGGGAGAAACCGTCCCAAGTGTGGGGAATTCGGAGTTTCCAAGTCTCGACCGTGGGAGAAATCGGCCCAAGTGTGGGCAATTCAAGGTTTTCGAGTCTCGACCATGGGAGAAACCACCCAAGTGGGGGGGATTCGAGGTTTCCTAGTGTCGACAAGTGGAGAAACCGGCCCAAGTGTGGGAAATTATGGGTTTTCGAGTTTCGACCGTGGGAGAAACCGCCCAAGTGCAGGGAATTCGGGGTTTCCAAGTCTCGACCGTGGGAGAAATCGACCCAAGCGTAGGGAATTTGGGGTTTCTGAGTCTTGACCATGGGAGAAACCGCCCAAGTGGTGGGAATTCGGGGTTTTCGAGTCTCGACCATGGGAGAAACCACCCAAGTGTGGGGTTTTCGGGGTTTCCGAGTCTTGACCGTGGGAGAAACCACCCAAGTGCGGGGAATTCAGGGTTTTCGAGTCTCGACCGTGGGAGAAACTACCCATGTGCAGGGAATTTGGGGTTTTTTAGTCTCGACGAGTGGAGAAATAGCCCAAGTGTGAGGAATTCAGGGTTTCCGTGTCTCGACGAGCGGAGAAACCTTCCAAGTACAGGGAATTTGGGGTTTCCGAGTCTCAATGAGCAGAGAAACTGCCCAAGTGCACGGAATTCTGGGTTTTCGAGTCTAAACAAGCAGAGAAACCGCCCAAGTGCGAGGAATTCTGGGTTTTCGAGTCTCGATGAGCAGAGAAATCGCCCAAGTGCGAGGAATTCTGGGTTTTCGAGTCTCGATGAGTAGAGAAACTACCCAAGTGCGGGGAATTCTGGGTTTCTGATTCTTGACGAGCGGAGAAACCACCCAAGTGCATGGAATTCTAGGTTTCTGAGTCTCGACGAGCGGAGAAACCACCCAAGTGCAGGGAATTTGGGGTTCTCGAGTCTCGACAAATGGAGAAACCGCCCAAGTGTGGGGATTTTGAGGTTCCCGGGAGTGGAGAAACCGCCCAAGTGTGGGGATTTCGGGGTTTCCAAGTCTCGACCAATGGAGAAACCACTAGAATTCGGGTTCTCCACTCCGGTCGAGGATGGAAACTGACCCCAAGTGTAAGCGTTGGAAAACTTGGGGTTTTCCAGGCCGACTGAGAACGAATTCACTGCCCAAGCGTGTGGGGAAATTCAAGTTTTCCAGGCTAACCAAGAGCAAATTCGCCGCCCAAGCGTGTGGGGAAATTCGAGGTTTCCGGGCTGGTCAAGAGCGAAACCGCCCAAGTGCAGGGAATCGAGGGTTTCCACATCTGGTCGAGCGACAGACAGTGCCCATGTGCAACTGTGGAAAACTTAGGGTTTCCACACCTGGCCGGGCGACGGAAGCCGCCGGAATTGCGAAGTGTGGGGAACTCGGGGTTTCCATTTGTTCGCCCAAAGTGCCAGCGTGGGAAACTTGGAGTTTCCATGCCCCTATGCGAGGGCGGGAACCTTGGGGTTTCCGGGCCGACCAAGGGCGTATCCGCCACCCAAGTGTGTGGGGGAATTCGGGGTTTTCGAGCCAGTCAAGAGTGAAGCTGCCCAAGTGCAGGGAATCGGGGTCTGGCTGGGCGACAGACACTGCCCATGTGCGTGTGTGGGAAACTTGGGGTTTCCACGCTCGGCTGGGCAACTGAAGCAGCCCAGATTACGAAGTGTGGGGAGATTGGGGTTTCCATCCGTCCATCCAAAAAAAGTGCCATCGTGGGAAACTTATGGCTTCCATGCCACCGCCCAAGTGTGAGGGTAGGAAACTTGGGGGGTTTCCATGGTCGACCAGGCAAGTGTGGGAAATTCATGGTTTCCAGGCTCGGATGCAAGAGAATCGGTGCGAGCGCAGAAAATTTGATTTTTCTGTGTTTTGTCGCGACAGGAAACCATGCAAGTGCGGGAAAATCCAGGGTTCCCATGTCGGTCAAGAAAGAATAATCATGCATGTGCAGGAAAATCTAAGGTTTCCGAGTTGGTTGAGAAACCAATCGTGCAAGAGTGGGAAATCTAGGGTTTCCATGTCCAGTCGTGAAAGAAATCGTGAAAGTGATGGAAAAATCGAGGTTTTCAAGTTCGTCAAGAAAGAAACCATGCAAGTACGGGAAAGTCGGGGTTTCCATGTCCGGTTGTGACAAAAACCGTGCAAGTGCAGGGAAGTTCAGGGTTTTCGTGCCCTGTCGTGACGAAAACGGTGCAAGTGTGGGGAAATTTCAGGTCTTTGTGTCCGGCCGTTACGAAAATCGTGCAAGTGCGGGGAAATTCATGGTTTCCGGGTCCGGTCACGATGAAAGTCGTGCAAGTGTGAGGAATCTGGGGTTTCCATGTCGCGACATGATGGGAATCGTCCAAGTGCAGGATATTCGAGGTTTCCATGTCCTACCGCAATAGAAACCGTCCAAGTGCGGGGGAATTTGGGGTGTCCATGTCCGATCATGATGGAAACTGTCCAAGTGAGGGGGAATTCATGGTTTTTGTGTCCACCCGCGAGATGGAAACCACGAAAGTGTGGGAAACCCTTGGCGATGCATCCCTGCGTTGCCTTGGCCGCAGGGGCGTGACCAACATGCCCTTACTACAATCGGACTATGCTTATTCACTTAAGGACCATTGATAACTGTGTCATGAGCTACAATTTGTTAGATATGCAACCGAGTTCTCTAACAATAGGCACACATCCAATCGTGGCCTTAAATCATCCCAGTTCTGTTTTGACACCTGGCCAATACTCATCAATACCTAGACATCCACAACAACGCAAGGAGCAATAACATCCAACAATTATAAAGAGACCACAACACACCGTTATGGGCGGATTCCTTAATCTTATTAATATGAAGAGTGTTTCCAAAGATACAACAGGGGGGTGGGTGCAGCCTTTTCCCTATGACTCTTTCGTAGAAATAAAAACAAGTCATGACACGTCTCCCTACTGCCCAAAAGACTTGCACAATCCAACCCCCGATGCATTCGTGGATCTGCCTCCTATAGTGCCTCTTCCTCGCTTACTACAAGCTCAGTCTAGCTCTTTTGTGCCTCAAACACTTGCCAAGATGTCTAAGTCCTTTGTGCAGACATCATCCAAGTAGTTCACTGTGCCCCCAAACCTAGAATTTTCGCCTCATAACGCCTTGTCCACCCTTGTCAGGCACTCATCGATTGAACTCTTATTGGATGACTTCGCACGATGGAGGTTTCCTCCTTATATATTGGAAAAGGTGCCTTGCAATCCACTCCATGTCCAATGTGGACCCAAGGTGCAATCCACCCAATCATACGCCGAGTCTTTCATGCGCCCACAGTCTTCCCGGGGATCCAACTCGACTTGGCGCTCCCAAGTCGCCTGACACCACGATGTTTTTGGCTTAGTGGCTTGGCCCGCCCAAGTTGTACTCCACCCGGACTACACCTCATTCAGGGCACACCCATACTCTGTCCCAAGCCAATCGTGTCAGGTTACACTAAACATGCATTTTTTAGGCTTAGACAATTACACTTTTCTATACTTAGTCATTTAAGCCATTAAGAACATGCAATCATCCATACACGAGAAAGAGACACATGTGTGGTTGGGCAACACGAACTTTGCTTGACACCCGTAGATCACAATGTACAAAATGTTACAATGAGAGACGACCACAAGAGGGGAGCCGCAGCTCCATACAAAGACATACAGAATTTGGCCAAGTCACTTCGATGGCTTTTTCCTCACTTCACTGTCTCATAGGACCCCCCTACCACAACCTGAGTCCGCCTTGCACGTCTGTCGCAAGTCTCCTCTTCGTCGCGCGCACTGCCAACTCGTCCAATGACTCAACTTCGAGACTCTTCGTGTGCTCTCCATTGAGATGCCCAACTGAGACACTTTGTTGAATCTATCTTCACTCTTCTCTGCCCAATTTTTTCTGCCTTGACTCATCCCAACTCATGCCTTACTTATATGTGCTCACTCCATCTCATGGACCGCTGCACCGTTTGGCATGAGAGTCGGGTTGAATCACCAACTCACTGCATGGGTCCTCCTAAGTCATGACACATCCACTAACTCTCCCATTGGTTGGGTCGTCGTGCCCCAACTCATCTTCTAGCACCTTGCCTTAGCTTTCCTTGCATCATGCCATGCATTGCCTTGCCTCTTCGCGCCTTGCCTTGCCTTGTGACGTTCCCTGCCTTGCCTTGCGTCTCAACGCCTTTCCTTGCCTTTCCTTGCCCATGCCATCTTAAAAAAGTTAAATTCTGACCATCTTTACACCTTATTTGATAGTCGGCTCATCCTCTTACTTGGAGCTACCTTGCCTTGCCTTTTACCATGCCCTGCTTGCCTCTTGGTGCCTTGCCTTGGCTCTTGGTGCCTTTCCCTGACTTGCCTCCTCACACCTTGCCTTGCCTTACATCTTGGTGCCTTTCCTTGTCTTTCCTTGCCTAGGACGTCTTAAAAAAGTTGAGTTGTGACCACCTTCACTCCTTATCCGGTGATTGACTTGTCCTCTTTCCTAGCACTACCTTGCATTGTATTTCCTCATCGCACGCCTCTCCTTGCATTGCCTTGCCTAGGCCGTCTTAAAAAAGTGTAGTTGCGACCACCTTGACTCCTTATCCGATGATTGGCTCGTCTTCTTACCTAGCACTACCTTGCCTTGCCTTGCCTCTGGGAACTTTTCGTTGTAACTTGCATCGCGATACCTTGCCTTTCCCAGGCCGCCCTAAAAAAGTTAAGTTGTGACCAACTTTACTTCTTATCTGGTGGTTGTCTTGTCTTCTTGTCTGGCACTGACTCATGTGGTCGTTACCAATTTTCCATGAGGTCTCCTCATGACGACACACCTTGCCTTGCCTCCTGGCACCTTCCCTTGCCTTGCCTCCTGGAACCTTGCCTTTCCTTTCCATGCCTTGCCTCTTGGTGCCTTGCCATGCCTTGCCTCCCTTGCACCTTCCCTTGACTTGCCTCCTAGCACCTTTCCTTTCCTTGCCTTGCCCAGACCGCCCTAAAAAAGTTAAGTTGTGACCAAATTTACTCCTTATCCGGTGGTTGTCTTGTCTTCTTTCTTGGCACTGACTCATGTGGTCTTTCCCAATTTTTCGTGAGGTCTCCTCATGCCGACACACCTTTCCTTGCCTCCTGGCACCTTCCCTTTCCTTGCCTCCTGGCACCTTCCCTTGCCTTGCCTCCTAGCACCTTGCATTTCCTTTCCATGCCTTCCCTCTTGGCACCTTGCCTTTCCTTGCCTCTTGGCACCTTCCCTTCCCTTGCCCTACCTCATGTTTCCTTACCTTGCCAGGCTTTATTAAAATATCTACCTCAAAGACAAAATTGGTTCTTATCCGTCATCTGTCTTGTCTTTTTTCTTAGTTCTCCCTTATGTTGTGTGGTCGTTTTCGTTACGGCTCTTTGTGCGTTTCATTACAACTCTTCGTGTGTTTGGGCACCCATCTTTCCAACTGGCCTTGCATTTTGTTTGTGTGCCCCTCTTGCCAACCCGCCTTGCCTTGCCCGTGCTCTTCATGCATTTGGGCGCCCATCTTGCCAACTCGCCTTGCCTTTCCCTTAGTTTCCCAACCTTGGCCATGTCGTATTAAAAAATCTACCTCCAAGCCAAAATTGGTTCTTATCCGTCCTCCAACTCATCTTTTTGCTCAGTGCTCCCTTGTGTGGTTTTTTTCGTTACAACTCTTCATGTGTTTGGGTGCCTATCTTGCCTACTTGCCTTGCATTGCATTTGGGCACCCCTCTTTCCAGTTCGCCTTGCCTTTCTCTTGGTCGCCCAACCTTGGCCATGCCGTATTAAAAAATCTACCTCCAAGCCAAAACTGGTACTTATCCATCCTCTGGCTCATCTTTTTTCCTAGTGCTCCCTTATGTGGTCGTTTTTGTTACAGCTCTTTGTGCATTTGGGGGCCCATCTTGCCAACTTGCCTTGCATTGCATTTGGGTGCCCCTCTTGCTAAGTCTCCTTGCCTTTCCCTTGGTCACCCAACCTTGGACAGGTCATATTAAAATATCTACCTCGAAGCCAAAATTGGTTCTTATCCGTCATCCAGCTCGTCTTTTTTTCTAGTGCTCCCTTGCGTGGTCATTTTCGTTACGGCTCTTCGTGCGTCTCATTACTGCTCTTCATGTGTTTGGGCACCTATATTACCAACTGTCCTTGCGTTTCATTTGGGTGCTCCTCTTTCCAACTCACCTTGTCTTGCCCGTGTTGTTCGTGCTTTTTGTTATGGCTCTTCATGCGTTTGGGCACCCATGTTGCGAACTCGCCTTGCGTTGCGTTCGGGTACCCATGTTGCGAACTCACCTTGCGTTGCATTCGGGCGTCCAACCTTGGTGAGGCCATATTAAAAAATCTACCTCCAAGCCAAAATTGGTTCTTATCCTTCCTCCAGCTTGTCTTTTTGCCCAGTGCTCCCTTATGTGGTCATTTCCGTTACGGTTGTTTGTGAGTTTCGTTATGGCTCATCATGCGTTTTTTTACAGCTGTTCGTGCATTTCATTATGCTTCTTCTTGCATTTGGGCTCCCATCTTGCCAACTAGCCTTGCATTGCATTTGGGTGCCCCTATTTCCATCTCGTCTTGCCTTGCCCTTGGTCCCCCAACCTTGGCCAGGCTCTTGGTGCATTTCGTTACGGCTCTTTGTGCTTTTGGGCGCCCATGTTGCGAACTCGCCTTGCGTTGCATTTGGCTGCCCATCTTGTGAACTCACCTTGCGTTGCGTTTGGGCGCCCAACCTTGGAGAGGCCGTGTTAACAAATCTACCTCCAAGCCAAAATTGGTTCTTATCTGTCCTTCGACTCGTCTTTTTGCCTAGTGCTCCCTTTGTGTGGTCGTTTTCGTTACGGCTCTTCGTGTGTTTTGTTACGACTCTTCGTGCGTTTCATTACAACCATTCGTGCGTTCTATTATGGCTATTCATGAATTTGGCCGCCCATCTTGCCAAATGGCCTTGCATTGCATTTGGGTGCCCCTCTTGCCAACTCGCCTTGCCTTGCCCTTGGTCACCCAACCTTGGCCAGGATCCTCATGCATTTCATTACGGCTCTTCATGCATTTGGGTGCCCATGTTGCGAAGTCGCCTTATGTTGCGTTTGGGTTCCCATCTTGTGAACTTGCCTTGCGTTGCGTTCGGACGACCAACCTTGGTGAGGGTGTATTAAAAAATCTACCTCCAAGCCAAAATTGGTTCTTATTTGTCCTCCGGCTCGTCTTTTTTCCTAGTGCTCCCTTTATGTGGTCATTTTCGTTATGGCTCTTTGTGTGTTTCATTACGGTCGTTCGTGTGTTCCGTTATGGCTCTTCATGCGTTTGGGCACCCATCTTGCCAACTGGCCTTGCATTGCATTTGGGTGCCCCTCTTGCCAACTCGCCTTGCCTTTCATTGCATTTGGGCGCCCATCTTGCAAACTCGCCTTCCGTTGCGTTCGGGCACCCAACCTTGGTGAGGTCGTATTAAAAAATCTACCTTGAAGCCAAAATTGGTTCTCATCCATCCTCTAGCTCGTCTTTTTGCCTAGTGCTCCCTTTGTGTGGTCATTTTCATTACTGCTCTTCGTGCGTTTCATTTTGACTCTTCGTGCTTTTCGTTATGACTGTTCGTGCATTCCGTTACGGCTCTTCGTGCATTTGGGCACTCATCTCACCAACTAGCCTTGCATTGCATTTGGGTGCCCCTCTTGCCAACTCTCCTTGCCTTGCCCTTGGTCGCCCAACCTTGGTCAGGCTCCTCGTGCATTTTGTTATGGATCTTCATGCGTTTGGGTGCCCATGTTGCGAAGTCACCTTGCATTGTGTTTGGGCACCAATCTTGCAAACTCACCTTCCGTTGCATTCAGGCGCCCAACCTTGGTGAGGCCGTATTAAAAAATCTACCTCCAAGCCAAAATTGGTTCTTATCTGTCCTCCGACTCGTCTTTTTACCTAGTGCTCCCTTTGTGTGGTCGTTTTCGTTATGGCTCTTTGTGCGTTTCGTTACGTCCATTCGTGCGTTCCGTTATGGCTCTTCGTGTGTTACGTTATGGCCATTCGTGTGTTTCGTTACCACTCTTCGTGTGTTTGGGCGCCCATCTTGCCAACTGGCCTTGCATTACGTTTGGGCACCCATCTTTCCAACTGGCCTTGCATTTCATTTGGGTGCCCCTCTTGTCAACTCTCCTTGCCTTGCATTGTGTTTGGGCACCCATATTGCAAACTCACCTTGCGTTGCGTTCAGGCGCCCAACCTTGGTGAGGCCGTATTAAAAAATCTACCTTGAAGCCAAAATTGGTTCTCATCCGTCCTCTGGCTCGTCTTTTTGCCTAGTGCTCCCTTTGTGTGGTCACTTTCGTTATGGCTCTTCATGTGTTTCATTTCGACTCTTCATGCGTTTGTTTATGGCTATTCGTGCATTTCGTTACGGCTCTTCGTGCATTTGGGCGCTCATCTCACCAACTGGCCTTGCATTGCATTTGGGTGCCCCTCTTGCCAACTCACCTTGCCTTGCCCTTGGTCGCCCAACCTTGGCCAGGCTCCTCATGCGTTTTGTTACAGATCTTTTTGAGTTTGGATGCCCATGTTGCGAAGTCACCTTGCATTGTGTTCGGGCGCCAATCTTCCAAACTCACCTTCCATTGCGTTCAGGCGCCCAACCTTGGTGAGGCCGTATTAAAAAATCTACCTCCAAGACAAAATTGGTTCTTATCTATCCTTCGGCTCGTCTTTTTTCCTAGTGCTCCCTTTGTGTGGTCGTTTTCGTTATGGCTCTTTGTGTGTTTCGTTACAGCCATTCGTGCGTTCCGTTATGGCTCTTCGTGCGTTACGTTATGGCCATTCATGCATTTCGTTACTGCTCTTCATGCATTTGGGTGCCCATCTTGCCAACTGGCCTTGCATTGCGTTTGGGCGCCCATCTTGCCAACTGGCCTTGCATTGAATTTGGGTGCCCCTCTTGTCAACTTGCCTTGCCTTGCGTTGCGTTTGGGCACCCATCTTGCAAACTCACCTTGCATTGCGTTCGGGCGCCCAACCTTGGTGAGGCCGTATTAAAAAATCTACCTCGAAGCCAAAACTTGTTCTCATCCATCCTCTGGCTCGTCTTTTTGCCTAGTGCTCTCTTTGTGTGGTCGTTTTTGTTACGGATCTTCATGTGTTTTGTTATGGATCTTCATGAATTTTGTTGCGGCCATTCGTTCCTTCCGTTATGGCTCTTTATGCGTTCAGGCACCCATCTCACCAACTGGCCTTGCATTGCATTTGGGGGGCCCTCTTGCTAACTCGCCTTGCCTTGCCCTTGGTCGCCCAACCTTGGCTAGGCTCCTCATGCATTTCGTTACGGCTCTTCGTGCGTTTGGGTGCAGTTGTTGCAAAGTCGCCTTGAGTTGCGTTTGGGTGCCCATCTTGAGAACTCGCCTTGTGTTGCCTTCGAGTGCCCAACCTTGGTGAGGCCGTATTAAAACATCTACCTCCAAGTCAAAATTGGTTCGTATCCATCTTCCAACTCGTCTTTTTGCCTAGTGCTCCCTTGTGTGGTCATTTTCATTACGACTCTTCGTGTGTTTCGTTACAATCGTTCGTACATTTCATTACGAGTCTTCATATATTTGGGCGCCCATCTTTCCAACTGGTCTTGCATTTCATTTGGGTGCCCCTCTTGCCAACTCAGCTTGCCTTGCCCTTGGTCACCCAACCTTGGCCAGTCTCCTCATGCATTTTGTTACAACTCTTCGTGCATTTGGGTGACCATGTTGCGAAGTCTCCTTGCATTGCATTAGGAAACCCATCTTGCGAATTCGCCTTGCGTTGCGTTCGGGCCCCCAACCTTGGTGAGCCCGTATTAAAAAATCTACCTCCAAGCCAAAATTGGTTCTTATCCATCATCCAACTCGTCTTTTTGCCTAGTTCTCCCTTGTGTGGTCATTTTTGTTACGGCTCTTCGTGCATTTCATTATGGCCATTCGTGCATTTCGTTATGGCTCTTCATGTGTTCGGGCGCCCATCTTGCCAACTGGCCTTGCATTGCGTTTGGGTGCCCCTCTTGCCAACTCACCTTGCCTTTCCCTTGGTTAGGCTCCTCGTGCGTTTATTTATGGCTTTTCATGTGTTTGGGCACCCATCTTGCGAACTCGCCTTGCCTTACGTTCGGACACCCAACCTTGGTGAGGCCTTATGAAAAATCTACCTCCAAGACAAAATTGGTTCTTATCCGTCATCCGGCTCGTTTTTTTTCCAAGTGCTCCCTCATGTGGTCGTTTTCGTTGCGTCTCTCCATGTGTTTCATTATATCCGTTGGTGCATTTCATTACGGCTATTCATGCATTTGGGGGCCCATCTTGCCAACTGGCCTTGTATTGCATTTGGGTACCCCTCTTGCCAACTCGACTTGTCTTTCCCTTGGTCGCCAAACCTTGTCTAGGGTCCTTGTGTGTTTCGTTACGGCTCTTCGTGCATTTGGGTGCCCATGTTGCGAACTCGCCTTGCATTGCGTTCGAGCGCCCATCTTGCGAACTCAACTTGTGTTCTGTTCGGGCACCCAACCTTGGCAAGGCCATATTAAAAAAACTACCTCCAAGCCAAAATTGTTTCTTATCCATCCTTCGGCTCATCTTTTTTCCTAGTGCTCCCTTATGTGGTCGTTTTCATTACGGCTCTTCGTTCGTGCATTTCGTTACGGTTGTTCGTGCGTTTGGGCACCCATCTTGCCACCTGCCCTTGCATTGCATTTGGGTTCCCCTCTTTCCAACTCACCTTTCCTTGCCCTTGGTCACCCAACCTTGGCCAGGATTCTCGTGCGTTTGGGCACCCATGTTGCGAACTCTCTTTGTGTTGCATTCGGGTGCCCATCTTGCGAACTCGCTTTGCCTTGTGTTCAGGCGCCCAACCTTGGTGAGGTCGTATTAAAAAATCTACCTCCAATCCAAAATTGGTTCTTATTTGTCCTCCGGCTCATCTTTTTGCCTAGTGCTCCTTTGTGTGGTTGTTTTCGTTACGGCTCTTCGTGCGTTTTGTTATGGTCGTTCGTGCATTTTGTTACAACTCTTCGTGCATTTGGGCGACCACCTTGCCAACTAGCCTTGTATTGCATTTGGGTGCCCCTCTTTCCAACTTGACTTTCCTTGCCCTTGGTTGCCCAACCTTGGCCAGGCTCCTCGTGTGTTTCGTTACGGCTCTTCGTGCATTTGGGCACCCATGTTGCGAACTCGCCTTACGTTGCGTTCGGGCGCCCATCTTGCAAACTCGCCTTGCGATCTGTTCGGGCACCCAACCTTGGCAAGGACATATTAAAAAATCTACCTCCAAGCCAAAATTGGTTCTTATCCGTCCTCCGACTCGTCTTTTTCCCTAGTTCTCCCTTGTGTGGTCATTTTTGTTACGACTCTTCATTCGTTTCGTTACGACCATTCGTGCGTTTCATTATGGTTGTTTGTGCATTTGGGCACCCATATTTCCACTTGGCCTTGCATTGCATTTGGGTTCCCCTCTTGCCAACTCGCCTTGCCTTGCCCTTGGTCGCCCAACCTTGGCCATGCTTCTCGTTTGTTTGGGCGCCCATGTTGTGAACTCGCCTTGCATTGCATTCAGGCACCCATCTTGTGAACTCACCTTGCCTTGTGTTTGGGTGCCCAACCTTGGTGAGGTCGTATTAAAAAATCTACCTCCAAGCCAAAATTGGTTCTTATTCATCCTCTGGCTTGTCTTTTTTCCTAGTGCTCCCTTGTGTGGTCATTTTCATTATGGCTCTTCGTGCATTTCGTTATGGCCGTTCGCGCATTTAGTTACGGCTCTTCGTGTGTTTGGGCTGTCACTTTTCCAACTAGCCTTGCATTTCATTTGGGTGCCCCTCTTGCCAACTCGCCTTGCCTTTCCCTTGGTCCCATCTTGCGAACTCGCCTTGGCCAGGCTCCTCATGCATTTCCTTACGACTCTTTGTGCATTTGGGTGCCCATGTTGCGAAGTCGCCTTGCGTTGTGTTTGGGTGCCCATCTTGCGAACTCGCCTTGCATTTCATTTGGGTGCCCAACCTTGGTGAGGCCGTATTAAAAAATCTACCTCCAAGACAAAATTGTTTCTTATCCATCCTCCGGCTCATCTTTTAGCCTAGTGCTCCCTTGTGTGGTCGTTTTCATTATGGATCATTTTTCTGTTTGGGTGCCCAACTTGCGAACTCGCCTTACGTTGCGTTTGGCACCCATCTTGCAAACTCGTGTTGCGTTGCGTTTGGGCGCCCAACCTTGGTGAGGCCGTATTAAAAAATCTACCTCCAAGCCAAAATTGTTTCTTATCCATCCTCTGGCTTGTCTTTTAGCCTAGTGCTCCCTTGTGTGGTCATTTTCATTATGGATCATTTTTTCATTTGGGTGCCCATCTTGCGAACTCGCCTTGCATTACGTTTGGGCATCCATCTTGCGTACTAGCATCCTTGCTTTGCGTTTGGGCGCCTACCTTGCCAACTTGCGTTGCGTTGCATTTGGGTGGAAATCTTGCAAACATGCCTTGCGTTGCGTTGGGGCGCCCATCTTGCCAACTCTACTCTCATTCCATTTTGGCACCCATCTTGCCAGCTCGCCTCTCACCGCGTTTGGGTGCCCTACCTCATTTTCACAATGACCCCCCTTGTGGGCTCCCCTTGGTTTTGGGCGCCCCTTTCACAAAGTCACCTTGCATAGCCTTTGGAAACCCTAAGTTTTTTCCCCACCGCACCTCTATTGCCAGTTCTTTCAGTTTTTTTGGTTGGGCACTCCTCTTGCCAACTCACCTTGGTTTTGGGCTCCCCTTTCGCCAACTCACCTGGCATTCCCTCCGGAAACCCAAATTGTTTTCCCCACCGCACCTCTGTCATTGGCTCCTTCGGTTTTGTTGGTTGGGCGCTCCTCTTGCCAACTCGCCTTGGTTTTGGGTGCCCCTTTCGCCAACTCGCCTTGCGTTTCCTCTCGAAACCCCAAGTTTTTTCCCCATCCCACCTCTGTCGCCACCTCCTTTGGTTTTTTTTGGTTGGGTTCTCCTCTTGCCAACTCGCCTTGGTTTTGGGCACCCCTCTGGCCAACTGCCTTGTGTTCCCTCTAGAAACCCCAAGTTTTTTCCCCACTGCACCTCTGTTGTCGACTCATTTGGTTTTGTTCGTTGGGAACTCCTCTTGCCAACTCGCCTTGGTTTTGGGCACCCCTTTCGCCAACTTTCCTTGTGGTCCCTCTGGAAACCCCAAGTTTTTTCCCCACCGCACCTCTGTCGCCGACTCATTCATTTTTTTTGGTTGGGTGCTCCTCTTGCCAACTCGCCTTGGTTTTGGGCGCCCCTTTCACCAACTCGCCTTGCGTTCCCTCTAGAAACTGCAAGTTTTTTCCCCAACGCACCTTTTTCGCCACCCCCTTCAATTTTTTTTGGTTGGGCACTCTTCTTGCCAACTCGCCTTGGTTTTGGGTGCCCCTTTCGCCAACTCGCCTTGTGGTCCCTCTGGGAACCCCAATTTTTTTCCCCACTGCAGATCTTTCGCCAACTCATTTGGTTTTGCTGGTTGGGCACTCCTCTTGCCAATTCACCTCGGTTTTGGGTGCCCCTTTCACCAACTCACATTATGTTCCCTCTGGAAACCCCAAGTTTTTTCCCCACCACACCTCTGTTGCTGCCCCCTTCAGTTTTTTTTTGTTGGGCGCTCTTCTTGCCAACTCACCTTGTGTTATTGGATAAATCTGTAAGTGTGGATACAAACCAATCTCCCTAGATCCACCTGGATCTAGAACAAAGCAAGACAAAATGATACTCTTTCCCTAGATTTTAACTATTGAATGTACTAGAAGATACGATCAAAGAACATACCTTATGATCGCTTCCTTTGGTCTTTGTTTCTCCTGCTTCACTCCAGTGCTCTCGTACAGTCAAGATCAAAACCATACAAACCAACCAAAGTGAAGAAAACACAATCTATTCAACAGTCAATCTATGTATATGATCAAGGAGTTATACAATAAAGTGGAATTAACTTTATGGGAAAGGGACACATTACTGTATTATATTGATGGAAAGTAAAGGTTACAACCTGAGCCTTGATGTTGCAAAATTCCTTTCAATGGTGCTTAGCTCTGACACACACACTTTCTCACTTGCATGAAGAAGATCAACCACCTTTGATAATCCTGCTAGAGTTCCTTAGTTGTTGTAGTTTCAGTCCTTCATACAATCTCTCACCAATTCTCCAATAAATTTCTTACTTGTTTTCTTATAACCTTTTCCATGAGAATCCCCTCAATATATAGGAGAGAATGAATTAGTTACTTTGATAAGAATGATCCCAAAATATCAGGAAATCCAGTACTTAGATAACCATTCAAATGCCATCTCATCCTTCTAGAAGATTCCCTTCTAGAAGCTTCGATAATTCATATTTTTCCCTTCTTTAGAAAGATTTTTCACCCTAGTATTTAGACACAGTGAAAACTTCTCGCACCTTGTCTTAAGGTAGCCTGCGAGAATCATACATTCTCGCAGGAAAATGTATTAGCAGCCTACGAACCTTCCTCAAAAATGTGATTTCTGGAAAGAGATGAAGGTAACTTTTCTCAGGAGAAAGTTCTAATGAAGAGCCTGAGTACATCATCATCAATACATCACCATGACGACCAAAATCATGGGTAACAGAATGCCCCCCAAAGTATGAGGTTGGAACTAGTGACAACCGATAGACTTTGTAAGCTGCATGTGTGTGTCGAGAACCAGGGGCACATCTAATCGAAAACCTGCAAACACCCAAGCATCTACAGAATATCATATATACCAATTCTGAGGTATGCATTCCCATAATCATATCATAGACTGATGACATCATAAACATGGGTCATGGCCACCAATCATACATTGTGGATCCATGTCGTCAAAATATAGCATAGCCACTTGAATACACTGTGGATCTATGTAAGAAATT
>SNQJ01S0102365.1:30615-41125 GCA_010110895.2 Picea sitchensis
TACTTCTAGTATGCCATCAAGTGTACTGAGCCTCGAGTATTCAACTGGGCAGATGTTGTGCTTCGCAGTACCAAAAGGCAATTAACCAAATGCAGGCGAGGTGAATTGAAACAATTTGGTTATGGATCTTTGTTAGTGTCCTTCTTCCTCGAGAGGGTCCCCTTATTTAGACTATAGGTTGAGTGGGACTTCTTGGGTCCTAGGGATCCAAGAATGTTGAGATGGTGTCAGCTCATGGCCCGGTACGTGGAAGGACCAATCAACAAGTACGACTATATTTTCTTTGACTGGCTTCAGAACCAGATGTTGATGGTCAATGATTATGCTTATGCCAGGTTGGATTTTTGAGGAGATCTAGATTTAGCACTGCCCGAGGACGCTCAGTGGGGAGACATCGGTAAGAAGTACACGCATTTTCTCTTTTTAAATGTTTTTGAATTTTTTATCATATTCAAATTTTTTTGTTTTATATATTTATCCAAAGACTAACACAAAATGTTTGTTGATAACATAGATGTTGGACCATATAGACCTCCTGGCACCTCTCCTATCCAACGACGAGGAGAGGTAGCAACAACAACACCATAGTATGTCGAAGATTATCAGGTGGTGGAACATAATTTATAGGGCCTGACAACAGACATTCCAGATATGACTCTGGAAGAGGTTCCATGACGTGATCAACGTGACATTGTAGGGGTATCAGCAGCTATGGGTCGACTGCTCCGTAGGGTTTCTAGGGCAGTCGTGTGTTACCGTGAACGTCATCTGTGACGTCACTTTGTAGAAGCTATGAGCTTCAAATTTTTATATTTTGGTCTTCGGACAAATTATTTGTAAAAAACAAACTCTTTTGATCGTTATATATACAGATGGCTTCTATCGGTTTACTTTATATTGTGTGAATTTTAATGTGTTTGATTTATAAATGGTTCAAATGTCTATCCAATACATAATTAGCCAATGCATTTGTTAATGTATTAAGACATCTAGGAATATGATGATATTCAATGTGATCAAAATATCGTTCCAAGAGACGAATTCGCAAATACACCCGTAACAAAGTAGGACTTCAAATAGAGTAGATATTACTTAGTTGTAGTACTACAAGCTGCGAGTCAAGTCGCACAACCAAATGATGAATTCTGAGTGAGATATCATCAACCAATAATTCAATAATGGTGCTATACTCTGCGATGTTGTTGGTTGCATGGCCAAGACATACACCTCATAAAGATATAATCTTGTTTGTTGGGGCATAGATTGCCCATGCAGTGGAAGCTAGGTTCCGAGTACTATGGCTAGCACCATCAGCGAAGCCAATATAGGGTAGCGAAGACTCCGACATCTGGAAATCAAACACAATGTCACATAAGGGAAGAGACCAGATAACGTCAAAAGAAAACTAAAGTAACACACACAAAGTATGATACATAAAATACAAGTACTTGTGTACAAATGATTTATGCATAGTACTTCTTCAAGTACAACCCATTCCTGGGTTCACTCAAAGGGATACCATCATAATCGACCAGCTCATATGCTCCTTTTTCCAAAACTCGACGGACAATATAAGGACCTCGCCACATTGGTTCAAATTTCCCAGCTCCTAACACATCTTGATCATGTTCATAGAGAAGAACAAGATCACCTTCAGAGAAAACGCGAGGCTTGACATGCTTGTCATACTGTGCCTTGACACGTTTCTTCTGGGCTTTGATTACTAGAGTAGCGTCACGTCGCGTTTCTTCTAATCACATCAGATACAATAGATGTTCTTCTTCAGCAGAAGTATTGGGTAAGAGTTCGACAGCTAGCTTCAGAGAAGGTATCTCACATTCTATAGGAAGAATGTCTTCCACACCATAGACTAATCGAAAGGGTGTAAACCCAGTAGTGGATTTGACAGATGTCCTATATGCCCACAATGTCGAAAACAACATCGTGTGCCAGCTTGTTTTATGAATGCCCATCATCCATCGAAGCATAGTTATAAGAACTTTGTTGATTGCTTCGACCTGGCCATTAGCTTGCGGATAATAGGGTGTTGAGTTGTCATGACGAAGACCCAACTTTTCCGTAAGTTCAAACATCATAAAATTCCTAAAATGACTACCATGATCAGTAACGATAGCTTGGGGAACACCAAAATGGGCTATGACATGGTTAAAAATAAACAACGCTACAGTCTTTCCAGTATTATCGAATGTTGGCATCGCCTCAGCCCATTTTGTAAAGTAATCAACAACTACAATGATGTAACCATGCCCCCCAGCTGAGTGAGGGTGACATGTCATGAAATCAATGCCCCATTTCTCAAAAGGACCAACCGAGACCACAGGATGAAGAGGAGCAGGATGTGACCGAAGTTTCTGATTATAGGTCTGGCAGGCATGGCATTTCTGAACAGCAGTAATGCAGTCGTTGAACAAGGAAGGCCAAAAATATCCTACGCGTAAGATCTTCTGGGCAGTAGCATACCCAGACATATGACCACCACATGCTCCAGAATGGCAGTCATTCAGAGCTTTCTCAGATTTGTCAAACATCAAACAACGTTGAAAAACAGAGTCAATTCCCCGATGGTAAAGAGTATCCCTGAGGATAATTTATTGACGAGCTTGATAACGGATGCGATGTCGTTCAGTACTAGACAAAGCAGGTAGGAAAGTCTGGGTTTGGAGATATATAATGATATCGCCATACCAAAGATCGTCAGTGATAATAAGGAAAAGAGATTCATCAGGTAATGAATCTACTGCTACATTTTCCGTGGCAGAGTGAGGAAAATCGCATATTAACTCAACAAAAACTAAATATTTCTTAGACGTGGCGTGATCGAATTCCAAGTCAAACTCCTGGAGTATGACAATCCATTTGGATTACTTGCCCCCTAGCAATTTATGTGTCAAGATGTGTTGCATAGGGTTTCAATGAGAAATCACTGTAGTTTTTCTTGAGAGAATATAATGCCGAAAGCGTTGAACGGCTTGAACGACAGCCAAAGCCTATTTTTCAACATGTTGATACTTAATTTCAGTTGATGTGAGACTTCAACTCAAGTAATAAATAACATGTTCATCGTGTGCATCATCCTCTTGAACGAGAACCATGCCAATGGTATACTCTGAGGCAGCAAGATAAAGAAAATAGTCACGACTATAATCAGGAGGAAAGAGAAGAAGAGCTCGCGTGAGGGACAACTTCAAAGCCTCAAAAGCACTGTTGGCCACAATATCCCAGACTAACTCAGAATCTTTCTTTACTAGCCACGTAAAACCACAAGTAATCTTGGTGTAATTAGAGATGAAACGACGAAGAAAGTTTGCTTTCCCCTGCAAACTTTGCAACTGGCACAGTGTAGAAGGAGGAGGGAGATTAAGAATCACCTCAACCTTAAGAGGATCTACCCGGGTCCCTTGATGTGAGATGATGAAACCTAGAAGACGACCGAATTCTATGCAAAAAATGAATTTATGAGGATTTAAACAGATACGATAGAACTGACAATGAATGAAAATGGCTCGGAGATGAGTGGGGTGATCGACGCGGTGCAAAGAATGAGCTGGTAAATCGTCCAAATAAGGTTGAACGATATGCTTTATATCATGAAAAGCATAAGACATAGCACGTTGAAACGTTGCGCCAATGTTCTTAAGACCGAATGGAAGTTTCCTATAGGCAAAAGTACCCCAAGGACAAATAAAAGCAGTTTTATGTTGGTCCTCGGGAGCGATGTTAATTTGATTATAGCCGGAGAAACCATCCATGAGAGAAAAGATTTCACTTCCGGCACAGTCATTGACAATCTGGTTGACGAAAGGGGTTGGAAAGTTTTCTTTTGGACAGGCTTTGTTAATATCCCTATAATCAACACATACATGAATACTGCCACCTTTCTTATCAATCGGTACAGGGTTAGAAACCCATTCTGTCAGAGCCACGAGATAAATAAAGCCAGCTTTGAGAAGTTTTTCAACCTCGAGCTTGATAGCCGCTACTTTACGTGGGTGGACTGGATGAAGGCACTTTCGGACTGGTTTAGCTCCGGGGTATGTCTTTATCTCATGTACAACAATGGCAGGGTCGATACCTGACATCTCTTCGTAGCTCCAGGTGAATATGTCACGGAATTCTTTGAACAGAGACGTATAGGTGACGATTTCATCGGGAGAACACGAAGCTCCAATGTGAAAATTTTCAACTATCCCAGGTTTAACTGATATGTCAATGGGAATCATGGGAGAGATATTACTGAGGTTCCCTTTAGCAAACACATCATGTGTAGATCTGAGAACGGTCGATATGACAACAACGGTCGACGGAATTGAAATCCGTTGGTAGTTCTTGAGAGTGTGTTGTTCCAAAAAGAGTATAGAACGATGATGCCCATCGTCCCAAGGGGTGTCCTCCATGAAGGACATGATCATCTCATCAGTGGGAAAGATGACACGGAAAGGAACAGGAGACAAATCATCAAGAGAGGGTGTAGAAGGTGTTGTTGATTGAATGGCGTGATAAGCATACTCAACTGGGCTTAATGGCATGAAGTCGCCGAAATGAGTGTGATCTCCAGGGTCAGGGACTATCCAAGGGTTGGAAGACACAGGAAGTTCACGAGGTACAATGGAGATCATGTTTATAGAAGCAACTGATGGGCGTGGAACATCGAGCGGTGGTGGAATGGGGAAAGTACCCATTAACGAAGAGTCTTTTAAAAGGCCTACACCGACATTCTCGTAACCCGGTGGGGTTTTAGCTATAAATGACACGTTGCCAATATGAGTATCATAATTAAAGAAGGCAAGTTGGTCGACAGTAACCACATTTCCTTGATGAGGAAAACATACTACACGGAAAAGTGTAGACACAACCGCACGCATGGAATCTATCCATCTACGACCAAGCAGAAGATTATAATCAAGGGGAGCATCGAAGACTTCCACTTCAACTTGGACCGTCTTACCTGCTAGGGTAACAGGCAATGATGGAAGAACACCGTAAGGCTTAAAACCAGAGCCATTAAAGGCTTTCAAAGTATTTTGTGATTCATTTAAGGGAGGAGAGCCAATGGATTTCCAACAAGCAAAAGACATTACACATGTAGAGGCACCCTCATCGATAACAGTTCGACAAATGTTCTTGTCAGAAACAACAACTTGTATCTAGAATGCAAGCTGAGGGGGCAACCTTGGAATATGATCTTCTAAGTCAAAGACTATTAAATTCGTATATGTTGGGTCAATTCCACCTATAGATTTCAACATAGCCTTCCGTTGTGCAGGACAAGACTGAAGGACTTCAAGGGTTGACATCGCTGAAGGTGCCTGGGATAGATCTTCCACAATGTTGTAGTTCTGGGCCGCACAATCATGAGGATTGAAAGCTGATTTCCTAACGACACCTTTTGGGGGTGGTCGCAGAACTGTATCAAGATTCGGTCATTCAAGATGAAGAGGACCGTTGGTAGGTGGAGTCGGTGGAGAGGGTTGTACTAAATCAAGAGGTAAATCGTCAACCTTCTCCTTAGACGGAGTATAATCTTTGGCTCTAGTCGTGAGTGCAACGTTGTTGGACTTGGAATCACCAGTACACATCAAAACATAAGATGTGGTAGAAGTAGATGGTTGGTCATGGATGACTAATTGAGCCTGTTGTTGAGACGGGAAGGGTTGGGACAAGACTTCCAATGTAGATGGTTTCGGGGTTCCTTGAAGGAACTTAGTGACCTCAACACATCGTGGAAAATACTTCGTGTAGTGATCGTCACCACAGATAAGGAAAGGGTAGCGGGGTTTTTCACTTATCCCGATCTTCAACAGGGGGATTTTTAGGTTTCTCTATTTGATTATTATTTTTTCCCTCCTTATTCTTGCCTCTCCCATTTTTAGATTTATTTTTACCGGTCGGGGTAGATTGAACGACGTTCACCTCAGAAGTTTTACCAGTGGAAGTGGCAAGAGACAGAGAATTTTGAACATTAGAAGTAGAAAACTTAGGATTGGTGCTTGAAACAGAATGTGATTGGGCTTGGGAAGTACCAATCACACCGTCAGCTGCATGTGAGGCAGCTGGAGTAGTTGAAGTGCTGGAAGTACCAGGACAAGGTAACTCAGGTAATAAATCATAAAGTGTTCCCGTTTGCGAATAAACAAGATCAAGATATTGAGCACGACTTATAGCCTGCTCTTCCGTGACAACACCACCCATGGCAATATCCTTACTGATTTCATTCACAAATGACTTTGTAAACCATTCAGCCAGTAACTGATCGGGGAGTTCAATTTTAATGAGACGTCGTCTCCTTCGCCACTCATGGATATGATAAGATATATGAGTGCCTTTAGTCTGTTTTAAAGAAGTCAGAATCTCATTCCTAGTATCATAATAGATCGGTAATTGGTAATGTGTAAGAAAATCCATAGCTAGGGTGTTAAAATCAAAGAAGAAACCTTGTGGCAATTCAATATACCACTTCGCAGCAAAACATGTAAGGGTTCGTTGAAAAAGATGTAGACGAATAGAATCATCCATCAACGAGTTGGATGAACACCATAGGTGAAAAGTCATAACATGATTGTTCGGTTCCTCTCCCACTTTACCATCTAATTTAGGAATGTCTGATGGAAGCTTGGCGGGAATAGTAGGCCATTGGGGAGAGTGACGAATAGGATCATTTAGAATCCTAGACAAATCTAGCAAATCCAAAGTAGCAAGAAAAGGTAACTGTCGATTCACTTGTGGGTACTGGTGACTTTAGGGTGGAAACCCTATTGGAAAACTAGTAGGCCCGTATGCAGTCTGCCCATAGTGAGAAGACGCCGACTGATTCGGTGGTGGCTGGAGAGGATAGTAGTTCCAAGGATTGTAACCTTGAGTTTGAGTAGGGACCTGAGGTTGAGTATTTTGACCCTGAACCCAAATAGGATTAGGTATACCTGGATATGGTTGGCCTATCGTAGGGACACAATTTTCCCCCCCAGTCGTTTGAGGAAGATTTTGTAGCATCTGATTCCAATACTGGGCCAAAGCAGGAGGTATATTTTGTCCAAAAGGTGGGGTTGGTCCCCCTATCATAGGTGGATTTCCAACCAGAAGTTGTGTTCCAATCGTAGGTTGTGTAGTAATTGTATTGTGTCTGGTAAAAGGAAAAGGAAACGTACCACCTTGTCCACCAACGAGAATCTGCAAGTTTGGTGCAATAGACGGTATAGTGCCACTAGGATTAGGATTGCCAGAAGGAAATTGAGGGAGTGTCGGAATAAAACCGGGAATAGGGTGCCCATGAAAAGAAGGCCCAATAGGAGTACCAGAAGGAGTTTGCGGAGGTGTTGGATTCGAAGCATTCAACGCATGGTAAATGGGTGGTAATGTCGGAGTAACATGGGGCGTTCGCTGGGTGTTTATAGGAGGAAGACCAGCTATAGTGAACCCAGTCGAGACACTCGTATTAATCGCGAGATAGGCCATCTCAGTAGGGAGAGTAAAGTGATAAGTGGTATTCATCGGTACAGTCTTTGTCTCAGAAAACAACGAAGGGTTGATTTCGGAGACGACAGGCGACTCAGGACTAAAGAGGGGCCTGCGAACGTCTGCTGACCAAAAAGGATCTTGGCCTTCTTCACCGGGAAAGGGCCCAACGGGTGATCCAGAAGAAGTAACAACTACGTCCCCAGGAGAATTTAATCACACAAAAGGTCATTCACCACGATGAATTCGATAGTCCTCTCTAGTATTAGTAATTCGAAAAGGTTCTAGAGATTCAGTTGATTCCACTTGAGGTGTGGTAACAGCTGCGGCTTCACCGTGCTGAGGAGAGTCCTCAGGCGTAGCTGTAGGCAAGGGTTGTGACTCGTCCAGATGCTCTGGAGATAAAGCCTTCATTCTACATGAGCGACATGGGGGAGCTATTGTAAACGAACGACAAGCTTCGCAAAGAAATTCCTATGGCCAACTTCGAGAAACAAACAACATGCGATGGTAAAAAAAATCTAGGAAGCAACACCAAGCAAACAAGACCTTCTAATTTCGAAGCCACTAGTTGGTGATGAAATCCAATGTCGCAACAACGAGATGAGAAGGGGCGGGGCTAAGGTGGAAAAGTTACACTGACGACCTACTTAACGGACTTACACCCTGGTGCAAGCTCCCACACATAATCATGGGTATACCCTCCAAGGAGCCCGAGTGAGTTTGATCAACATCAATTCCAGGTAACGTGAAGACTTTCCCCTTCCCAGTCACCTTGAGTAAGAACCTATAGAGATAGGCCACTAAGGTCACCACAAACAAAAGTAAAGCCTGGGGGAACAGTCAATAGTCTGATCCACATGCAAGGGCAGGGTATCTAGCCCGAAATCAACTCAAAAGGCTTCCACTCATTATTGTGGGTATACCTCCGAGTGATCCCTGTAATACATGCAATCTCTACACTGATGTCAACAAAGAAGGGTGAGTAACTCTACCAACACCAATGCGACCTAGTGCTTGACCCTTGTGTGAGAAGGGCTTCCCAGGACGATATTTTGCAAATGGAATTTAACACTCCCTAACTCAAGATGCTATTGTGTGTTTTGAGCTTTTGGAGAGTGTATCTCTCTTCCTACTCCAAAGCACTAGCCGAGCTAAATGTTGGTGTAAAAGATCCCTAGAAAAGAGTTACTAGATAAATTTTATGATTACGCAGTGTTTTTAAGAGCTATTGTTTACTCAAAGGTAACGGAAGTGAAACTTATGTTGTATGACTCTGACCCAAACAATGCAAGGATGAGAATGAAATATAACACTTTTCATTCAATGAATCCTATGTATGGGAAAGAGAGAATTTTTTTCTAGATCAACCCTGTACTACAATGCAAAATTTCCTTTCAAATGCCATCACAAACAATCATTGATCAAATGACAATGATCTATGTGTATTTTTTCAAATACTTCAACAATCTCTAAAATTTGATTTTTCAATGTTTTCTAAAAGACAAAAACAATTTTTTGAAAGAAAATCTTGTTGTTCACTTTCCAAAAAGAACCCTCACTATACCAATGAGAGAGCATAAAATCAAATCATAAAGAATCAAGAAATAACAACCCAATCAACTCTTTCAATGAAAGAAAAAATAAAGAGCAAACCAATTAGTCTTCTCAATGCAAACGAAAATGTTCTTTCAAACCAATAAGCAAATGAGAAAAACCAAGTACTCAACTTTAAACCAATCACTGGTTCTCAACTAATCAAACACACTCAGAATCTGAAGTCAGAGAGAATGGTTTTGCCAAGAAGAGTCAAGAAACAAAATTCAAGACACAAAGGACAAGAAAAAACTTGAAACCCTAAAACTGTTCACGCACACAAACTAAAGCAAGAAATATATCAATCAATGGTCCTAGAAACCCACAAGAAGTAATTCAACTGATCTGAGCAGCTAGAAAGACCAAAACTCAATTTCAAAATTTTGAAAAATCACGTTCTCAGGTAAGCAATATTACATAGTGCGAGAATCTATGATTCTCGCAGGTGACCTTTTAGCAAGGTGCGAGAACCTCACACTGAAACCTATGTGCACGGTGCGAACCTTTCCAATTCTCGCAGGCTGCAATGAAGTGCAGTGTGAGAATTCCTGAACATATCCAAAAAATTGAAAAATGAAGTAAAATTCAAAAAGGCTTCTGGACTCAGAAGGTCTATCAGGATATCCTGAAGACTCAGAGACTGATAGGACAGGAGAAAAATGAAACTAGACAAAATGGCCACAGAAAAATGCAAAAAGCCACCAAGAAAATCGGATTTTCCCCAGTGGAGTCACCAATTTTGTTATTGGATAAATCCGTAAGTGCGGACACAAACTGATCTCCCTAGATCCACCTGGATCTAGAACAAATCAAGACAGAATGATACTCTTTCCCTAGATTTTAACTATTGAATGTACTAGAAGATACGATCAAAGAAAATACCTTATGATCACTTCCTTTGGTCTTTGTTGCTCCTGCTTTTCTCCAGTGCTCTTGTACAGTCAAGATCAAAACCATACAAACCAACCGAAGTGAATAAAACATAATCTATTCAATAGTCAATCTATGTATATGATCAAGGAGTTATACAATAAAGTGGAATTAACTTTATGGGAAAGGGACACATTATTGTATTATATTGATGGAAAGTAAAGGTTACAACCTGAGCCTTGATGTTGAAAACTTTCTTTCAATGGCCCTTAGCTCTGACACACACACTTGCTCACTTGCATGAAGAAGATCAACCACCTTTGATAATCTTGCTGGAGTTCCTTAGTTGTTGTAATTTCAATCCTTCATACAATCTCTCACCAATTCTCCAATAAATTTCTTGCTTGTTTGCTTCTAACCTTTTCTATGAGAATCCCCTCAATATATAGGAGAGAATGAATTAGTTACTTTGATAAGAATGATCCCAAAATATCAGGAAATCCAGTACTTAGATAACCATTCGAATGCCATCTCATCCTTCTAGAAGATTCCCTTCTAGAAGCTTCGAGAATTC
>SNQJ01S0102366.1:5397-17924 GCA_010110895.2 Picea sitchensis
AGATAGCATATTGAACAACACGTTTGACTTTCTTTAATTCATCACCATTTGCACCCTTGAGCAATACCGTGCAACCCAAAGGCTTTGGGAAACCATCAAAGAACATCAAGGTTTTCTGTAATTTTTTCTTTTCCTGCCTGATCAACGCTTCCATGCTCCTCCATTAACTTTTCAACATGAAAGAACTTCACAATGCCCCAATTTCGGTGCAGTCATATTATCGACAGAAGGTACAATATGAGCCCCTGTGCAATGGGATATAAGCTCCAAAAAGGCCTTTTGACATTCAATACCAAAGATATTTATTTTTCCAACAAATACTCTTGTGCATAACAGGACATAGTTCTCTCAACCAACATCACATTAGGATGATGAACTTCTATCTTTATCACATTCATTTTTAGATGTTCCTTTTCTTGTTGAAGCAAAGCATCAAGAGATGACATCTGATTTGAGACTCGCTGATATTCTAAAGATCCTCCAAGAAGCAGTAGTCGGGCATTCTTGTACTTTTTTTTTTCTTTTTTTTTGGTGTCATCCACCTATGTGCTACATTCTTCTTGCAAACAACTCCCTTAATCACCTCACTTTCAGAAGGGAAACCGAATGTAATGCACTAGCTTTGGATCCAACGTGTTCACCAGGCATAAATTGATTGTATTACCGTTGCTGGTACAGACGACATAGATAAGCGATAATCTTCCATCCATGAGTCCTTTCCCGATGTACAACGACACTCCATCGTAGCTCTCCCCATTGTTGAGCACAACGGGCACTGGCAAATCCCAATCTAGAGTACTCGCACCAATTGTAGTAATATAAGGAGCCACGTTCATACACAAGACAGATATCCCCTTCTCTATAACAAGCACCATGCCTCCATTTTTTATGTAAACACGGAACCATATTGCTCCTTTAGCTTTTCCAATAAGGTTTGTTGCAAGCTAGATTTCTCCAACTTTTCTCGTGCCAAATGTATCTTCTTAATTATTTTTTCGGTTGTTCCATTATTGGCTGCAAACATTCTTGGGTTCTGCCTCTCGAAACCGTGTAAGGAGTCATTCCAGTTTAAAAAATGCCAACTTAAACCATGAAAGGACCTCGTATACAATAGGTCAATTGAAATATCTATCTGTGGAAGCGACATTTTATGAAGCATATGATCACTGTCCATAATGACTTGGACATTATTAGTTAAAGGGCGATATGAAAAATATTCTTTGTCCAAGTCATATCTCTTTAAACTGTTGCCTAATATAATAATATTATTCAAATTTTCAGGCGTCCAGTTTGCCTCTAGTACGCTGTCAGTGACGGTAAGGTCACTCCCCAAAATAATAAGGAAAGGCCTCCTTACGTCGGTTGGCTGCCCCTATTCAAGTCGCCCAGCTTAGAACCAGAGAGAAATAGTGAACCAATAGGAAACTGACTTCGTTCGAATGAATGCCCTTTGGGAATCGACCGACCATGTAATAAGAAAGAATTGCCAATAACCAATACCTACCTTACCAATGATGTCATCCTTATCGTGAGCCATTGTTGACTTATTGATTGAGAAACTCACAGGAGGATGGGTTCCGTGCTTTGCCTTTAGGCACTAGCCTTTAGTTAGGCAACAAGAAGGAACACTTATTACCTAGTTTAAAAAATCCGATAGGTGAGGCATGAAAAACAACGTAGGTCTATTCACTGTTTTTATTCCATTTTCAAATCAGAGAAACAATTGTAGTTGAAGGCATTTCTATCATTTTGCTCCACTATTGACAGTAATGGATCGTACACGAAAAAAAAAATCTTAACAAAATCGCAAGACTTCTGGAGTTTACGATGCTTGATCCATTCCAATGTCAACCTTATACCCAAACAATAAAGGTTCTTAGGAGTTGCTTCTACAACTAACTGTCCAAACGTTGTGCTCTGTACATTGGCTGCATTTGCACGATCTTCCAAAGATTTGTATCTGAGCTTTCAGTTTCATGATCATAGTTGCGTTTTCATAATGTAACTCTTTTGCATGATAAATTAATCCTGCTAATTCTTGTATGGTAGCCTCTGCCTCCTACATTGTAACCGGGCTTCCTCTTGTAGCTTCTTTAGTAATTGACAATCCCTAATATGGCGTATCGCCAAGAATTCGTGTCTTTTGAAAGATAACACAAGTTTGTTTAAAACAAATCTAACATGCAACCGTCATCAATGAAATTCATTAACTCGGTATTCCAACTGTAAGGACAAAGTGAGGCTATTTTTCGGCTGGGTTTGTTTACATCTTATGGAAGAAAATTCGCAGCCAGTAAGAGAGAGATCTGTTAAATAAGTGACAGTATAAAAATTTAATCCCAATAAAGCATGTCGATAGAAAGAAAATTAGGTAAGGAAATCCATTCAGATTCCCGGTAAATATTATCACCGAGATCTTGGTGAAAATTTGGAAATATTATCAATCGTAGATCTTGGTGAAAATTCTTGTTTTGCAAATAACACTTCACAAAAACAATCCCACAACTACCCACAAGAAAATTCTTATCGTATTTTGAGTAAAACATGATTGTTGTTAAAAATAGCATCGAGAGAATCGACTCATATGGATTGATCTAGTTATGACATGGGAGGAGTTGGTCGATGAGTCGAATGCAACATAACCATGGGAGCAAATGCTATCATCCCTAATCCGGAATTGTATGTGCTAGGAAATCTTTCTAGAAACAACATTGAATTTAAATTTGGCAACAAGTATAAAGATCCAATGTTTTATCCTTGATTTGATTTTCTATTTCTTTGCCTGTGTTCTCGACAATGAAAGGATGAATACTAGCTTAGGAAATTACATTTTAAAAGTTTACTCATCTAATCCAATAAGCTAAAAGTTGTGTGTCAAGGTCGAAGATTCTTCAAGTGGTGAAGGAGATAGAGTGTGAGAGGTCGAAGAATAAATTCTCTACTACCTTCTATCTTGATGTGCTAAAGTTTCTTGGTGTGGTTGCCATTTAATTGCTTCTGTTGTAATGAAATTAAAACCAAATAAACCAATCTCAACAGGATTACAAGGACTGACCACATGATTTGTTGAGATGGCTGCCTGTCTCACATGACAGGACACTGATTCAGGCTGATGGCCCATATTAGCTGGTCTAATTATTCCACTGTTTTGGATGAGAGCATACTTATTCTAGCAAAATAAAAACTTGAAAATAAATCCCACCTACACTATGCTAATTAGAAATGAGACATTAGTTACGTACAATCAAAGAGCCAATGTAGCCATGCACTAAATGTTAATAAAATATATATCTTCAATTTCACAAATTGATAGTCGAATATGTATGAGCTGCTTAAAATTAGTTGTTGAAATTGTAAATTAAGAAAATAAAAGAAAAACTAAATGTATCTAACCTAGTATTCACTTGAAACCATCATTTGATCAAGATTTCATAGGTGTGTTGTTCCTCGCCCAGATCATGTCAGAATTCCTCTTCATATTCCTCGACTTTCAATCAATTGTTCATCATCTGATGCATAAGAGTCTTTATATGTTGGATATTCAATTGTTTCTCGAGGAGTATTTGAATAAAGTTTGATCCTTGTCAAGATCTCTTCTTCATGGGAAGAGGGAATCCCGACATCCTCATGCTAGGATTTGAGTGAGTAGTTCCAGATGACATTCATTACAATCATGTTGCAAGAGGATTCCATGCTAATCTAAATCAAAATGAAAACTTTTAAAAACACTCTTTGCTAAAACATAAAAAAAATTACCACAAGCCAGGTTAAAACGCCCCCGGCTAGAAGTTGGTAGGGAGAAAATGAGGAGTATCCATTCAAGTAGCTTCTAAGACCCCTAGAACCAACACATGCAGATCACGCTTGCAAAATTTAAACCACACAAGTGTAAATTGAAATTTACACTAACTCTGCGTAAATTGAAATTTATATCTCACCCCATGTCCCACCTGCATATAAGTCACCCTCCCTCGTAGTCGTAAGCATGTCTAATCACACCCTGTATGAAAAAATAAATTTAAACTACCAATACACTTGAATGAATTGAAATTTACACTACCCTACATGTCCCATCTGTATGTACCCTCGGAGTTAGGATCATGTCTAATCACAATTACATGAATTGAAATTTAAACTACAACACTTGCAAAATTGAAATTTACACCCTATATGTCCTTACTCGTATGTCACCTCGAAGTTAGGATCATGTCTAATCACACTTTCATGAATTGAAATTTTAAACTACCACACTTGTAATGAATTGAAATTTACACTACCCTACATGTCCTTACCTGTATGTCACCTTAGAGTTAGGATCATGTCTAATCACACCCTGTATGAATTGAAAATGTGAAAAAAAAAACTAATCCCTCAATCCATTGTGCTTCCTCACAATGACGCCAAAATGTTAGGGCAAATATTATTTACCTCGCTTGTATTTTCCCAACCATTTAATTTATCAATCCTAGGTTCATAGGCTTACCGCTAATACCACATTAATCGTATATGCATGATTGAAGTAGAAGTAATCTAATCTTAAATTGTTGAAATGAAACTAAATCTAGGAAAGCAGAAATTGCATAAAGGAAAACAATACAACATGAAGAGTTAACGACAAATAACATATGGGAGCTCACACAATATATCAATCTCAAATTATATTACAATAGTCAAACGACAAAACATGAAAGAATAACAAAGCTAAGAATCCCTTCCTCCTCATTACAAGACTATCTCCAAAAACTCAAGTTAATGAAATGAAGAGAGAGCACTCTCTCTCTTATATACATGAAGAGGATAACCATCTCATAATTGTAGATCCACTATTCTCTCAACCTATTTCCATTATTACAAAAATATAATCCCTTTAAATCATCACTATTGAGCCCCCTCTATATCTTAGATAATATATTCTAACCAAATATCCATGATCTTCTCCTTTGAATGGGATTGAATTATCTCCCAAATATTGAAATGGTGGAGAGAAGTATTCTAGGTGTCCTTGAATTAATCCTTCATATATTCCTACACATTACAACTCTCACACATATTTGAGATATATATGAAAACATGTTGATTTTCTAACATTTAATCACAAATTTTCTTTTAAATACTAAAATGAATAAAGTGGGAGAACAATAAGGTGAAACCCAAGTATATTTATGAAATGATATCATTAAAGGTTAATGGGCGATGAAATGAAGAATGATGAAGGGAAAGGTGGATGAGAATAGATTACTGGAGCCCCAACAACATAGATGCCTCCTTACATTGCCTAGACATCTATTTATCCATTAAAAAATAGCCCTAAGCATGGGTAAAACGATGGGCCGCACATCCCAATCTCATTACATAATACCAAAACCCAAAAGGTCGATCCTATGATTCCTTAGTTCCTATCTCCTCCTTCAACCGTGTCACAAAGTCCAAAATAGGTTAACATGACCAAGAATCTCCCAAAACTTGTTCAAGGGCCAACAAGTTGTTTAGAAACTATTCTAGATGGATATTCTTCCATTCTATATTCGGTGAAGCTGTGGAATGTCACATAAATCCTCACGGTTTGAGAGAGTTATGACCTAATGGGTTGGAGGACCTCACATGTTGGCTTCTTGAAGCCCCAAAAGGTCAAAGAAGTCAAAGTGCTTGAAAAGAATAAATCATTAGCTTAAATGATAAAGTAAAGTACAAAAGTCAAGGTGTATTATTTAAATAATAAAGTAGAAGTGACAAAATCAAGAAATGATAAAGTAAGGTGACAAAATCAAGAAGGAATATTTAAATGATAAAGTATTAGAGAACTTTCTATTTATGGAAAGTGGTTAACCCTAAAATAAGGAAAATAGGTTAAGTGACCTAGAAATGGGTTCAATGACCTAAAAATGGGTTAAGTGACCTAGAGGATGAAAGTATAAATAAGATAGCTATGGTCTCTTGTAAAACATCTTTTTTGTGGATCAATGGAGAGATTCTTGTGAGATTATCTTTTGGAGTATTGATGGAGAGATTCTTGTGAGAGCATATTTGGTGTGGATCTCTTGAGAATGATTGAAGATCTATTCTGAGAAAGAGAATGTGAGGAGGATCTCATGGACGCATCAAAGTTTCGGTAATATCAGAGATATTGACAACAAAAGTCTTGAAGCTTCAGAAACCCTAGTTTATGAGGTGTACACGAGCTATAATGGGCTAGGGCATGTACATACGCGGGTTGTATGAGGACATGGTATGTACAGTGAATAAAATCATGGAGATTTGTGTTTGAGATGATGATTGTCTTTTGAAGATTGAAGCAGGTTCTAGATATGGATTATATGGGCTCAGATCTGTCATTGAGACACTAGTATGGTTTCATTATTGTCTCGATGGATACTATTTCTTGTTGTGTTGTGAATGCTTAAGGCATTCTTGGTATGGTTGATAGGATGTGGTTTATATTAGTTGATGGAGTGAGGAACACTCTTATGATTCAATATTGATATGATGGCTATAACATGTTGATTATTTATGCATGATTGAGTAGCATTCATATTGATTGGTTGTGGAGCATGAATAATTTATTGGAGAGATTGGATGTGTTGTGATTGGCTGGTGGTTAGTTTGGAAAATGAGAGATATAAGAGAATGATAATTTGGTTTTAGTGGATTTATGTTTATATTGAAGGATAAACCCTAATATATTAGAAGGAATACACATGTTGTTGTATACACTGGCCACGTACATACACAGGCTGTAGTGAGCCAGGGCACGTACACATGCATGTTGCACTACTGACTAGTCGCGTACCTGTTGCAGATTGATATATGTTGAGGATTGATGCTTCATCTCAGTTGGTGCTGAGAATGTAAGATGAGTCTTACATATATATCTCGTGCTCTTATAGAGTTGTACTCTATTCAGTTGTTGCTGAAAAACCCCCAGATTGAAGTCCATAATTAAAAGAAAAATGTACATACATCTTGTGTTCTTTTTGTTCCTTGTGGAAATGACTTGTTGTTGATATATTGCTGATATATGTTGTTGATATGTACTCACATCTAACTGGTTATAAATGAAAACAATGAGTAATGTGTAAATTTTTTAATGCTAACTAATGTATTTTGTGAAAGAAGGAAGTTTTGGGAAAAAGAGCCCCACACTCATTCACCCCCCCTCTAAGTGTGGCAGGTGTGTCCAACATTTGGTATCAGAGCTGGCCTTCACTACAAGCCTTTACAAGCTTGAAGGAGATCCATAGACACACAAATGAATGATGAAGTTCCAATCCTTGATGAGGAAAAATATTCTACTTGGATAATAGAGATGAGAGTACATTTGAAGGAAATGGGAAAAGCTATTTGGAAAGAATCCATTGGTGGATTAGTTTCATTGAACAATAAGTCAAATTTTGTAGCTCAAAGGGAATAAAATAAGAATGATGCATTGTCTCTCAAGACCATTCTTAGTGGACTCTCAATCCCTATCAAAGAGAGCATGGGACAATGCACTTCCACCAAGGATCTATGGCTAAAGCTAGAGGAGACATATGAAAGAAATAAGGAGAAGGAATATATTGAAGATCACTCCATCAAGATCATTAAAGGTAAAGAATATCCAAAAACCCTTGATTATATTATTTCTAAATGTGACCTTGAAAACATTCCAAGTGAAGATGAAGAATCCAATGATGATAGCACAAAGGAATATCTTGAAGACAATTCAAATGAAGGCAAAGAATTATGTGTTGATGTTGGAAAAAAGGAAGATCGTGAAGATATTTCAAATGAAGGTAAAGAACCCTCAAAAACCCTTGATTGCAATGATGATGATGAATTTTTCTCTTCAAGTGAAGAAGAAGATCTAGAAACAGTTTGTGTAAAGTTTAATGGTAATTATCCCATGAAAAGAATAGAAGAAAATCTATTAAAACTTCAAAAGGAAGTTGAAGAGGGTTTGTATAGATATAGAAGTGATCACTATTATATAGACTATAACTATGTTTTGGATAACACTAAGAAGTTTCTTAGGAGGAGTCTAAGGAACATCTTGAAATTAAAGGAAATGATCAAAGGACAAGAAGAGAGCAATAAGACTCAATTAGAAGAGAAGGAAGAAGAGATCACAAGACTAAAGAATGGAAAAGAAGATATAAATGTAGATGATGAGATTAGCAAAAGTTTTGAAACCATTTTCCATCTCAAGACCAAAATTGAAGAATCCAAAAGAATAGAGGAACTATTGAAGAATCAAATAAATGAAAAGGAAGAGTCATGTTGTAAGTTAGAAGCTGAAATTGTTGACCTTAGAAAGAAGCTATAAAATTCAAAAAAATTCTTGAATAGCTCACTAATATTTGATGAGATCTTGGAAATTCAAAGATCACCATGTGATAAATCAGGACTTGGATACAAAGAAGAAGCTACACATGCTGAAGCAAGAACCTCAAAGAAGCATGAGGTAAGTCCATCAACGAAGGAAGACAATGTTACAAAGCAACCATCTACTCAAGGCAAGGAACATTTCAAAAACAAAAAGCATGGAAGACATCAAGAAGCTATTCTTGGGACACCAAAGTAAAGGTATGAAAGTATTTTTCATGGGAATTGTTATTCATGTAATGGATATGGTCACAAAACTCTTGAATGTAGATCTTATGAAAGGAGATATAATGGAATATTTTATAACACCATGAGGTGTTGGAGATGTGATCAAGTAGGACACATTATTGTTCACTGTAACACCATGAGATGCTACAACTATAGTGGGTTTGGCCAAAAATCCCAAGAATGCTGGAACACAGGAAGAAAGTCCATGATGAGGACATCAAATAGCATGGCTAGAAGAATGAATGAAATAAGAAAGGGAGACATCTTTGAAAATATGGATGCTCATAGCTCAATTTCTAAGGAGCAGGGACATCTACAGAAGTGGGTGAAGAAGACAGAGCATCCATATCATAATGAAATACTAAAGGGGAGTTAAAGCGTGTTATCCACAGAGGCATAGATGGGTGATAGTTGTATCAGTTGCATAGATACGTGGGCTGACCTTGAATAGGTCACCTACATACATGTTATGTTATGCAACAGGTCGCGTATATGTGGTAAACCCTTGGGGAAAAGGCAATCCACATGAGTTGCAACTTGATGTGATGGTATAACTCTATGTTGCAGGGTCTAACATGATTTATTGCAGGTTCTGACACTGTTTGTTGCAGGTTTTCATGGTTCTATGTTATATCATGTAAGGCGGCGATGTAAAAACAATCTTGGGTACATGGCACTAACCAATGAGTATGGATTGATGATGATCTGTTGGGGTACATGGCTGGTACATATTTGAGTTTCATTGATATATCTTGTGATGTATTATTGGAAGCATATTTTGGATATCACGGTGCATGCATATTGCACGTGGTTGGGCTACATATTGAGACATGTAGTTGGTGACTTGAGTTGATAGTCATGTTGTACATCATTGGGGAGTCATAGCTTGTTGATGCATGGTTGATATACTTTCTTGGTGAAAATGATGATGCATGATGGTACACTCATAGAAGGTATTTGTTTTTCATATTGATAGATGCACATGGTTGGCATAATTGGTAGATTCACAAGGTTGCATATTGGTAGATGCACATGTTGGCATATGGTGGATACATTCCAAGGATGAAATCTGTTGACGTACATGGTTAATGCACATGGATGTTGTGCATGATGTACTTGGTTGATATCTTTTTCATGATTCTCTATTTTCATTATTGACATATATTTTATCTCATGATGTATGGTATGGCACAAGTTTGATGCATGAACAGGTCCAAGGATCTTCATAGAGATAGCGGTTGATCTATGATCTGGTTGAAAATAGGGGGAAACATACCCATAGAGGGATTCATTCTTCTTATGATTCTATGAGGAGATATTTATCAGATGCATACCTAGAAAAGAACCCTATATTTGAAGAAAGAGAACAGAGGCATGATTCCAGGAGGAGCGATGGTCACAAGGGGAGTGTGAGAGATATATTTTCAGCATTACATCAGAGTGATATCCCTTGTTCAAAAAGGGAGAGATTATTCAGAGGAATATCAAAGACATTCAGACAAGGGGAGCAACACCAAGGAGAGTTTAAGCAAGAGGAGAAACCCCAAGGAGAGTTCAAGTAGGGGGAGAAGCCCCAATAGGAGAATGGACCTTTGCCATTGATGTCAAAGGGGGAGAGATAGTCAAACTGATGTGAATAATGATTATTGATTGGTAGAGATAGTCAAACTGATGTGAATAATGATTATTGAATGGGATAGATAGTCACATTGAATATTGCCGATGTGATTGATGTTTACTAATAGGGAGAAATAGTCATATTCATATGATTGATGACTATTGATGTAGAGAATTCCTTTTCTACATGTTTGATATCAATAATTGGTAATTGGTGTTGACATCAATGTTGGTATTTCCATCAATGCCAAACAGGGAGATTGTTGGATCATGTTGTCATTGATGCAAATGGTTTGATTAGTTGATGTCATTGATTGATGTCAAGTGATGGATTGATTGATAGGCTTGATTGGTTGATGATTGATGAACAATGTATATGTATTTTCCTTGATGAGAATGATAGATGTCAAGTGGAAACCAAACGATGAAGATGGATCAATGAGTTGTCATTGATACATGATGCATAGCTGATGTATATGATGCAGTGGTGGATTGATGAAAAGATTAATCATTATAGTCTTATCATGGTTGATAAGGTGCAGAAACGGATGAAATCCAAAGTGGTTCCCTTATGGTGAAAACTGTCAAGGGAAGACGATTTGCGGATTTAGTTATCCTAGAAGAATGGTTGGAGGACCCATGCTTGTATGTGGAATAATGAGATGAATATCAATGAATTTGTTTGTGAAACTATTATATATGTATAGTGCTTGTCATGCCATTTCCATTGGTATGTGGAATGTCACATAACTGCTCACGGTTTGAGAGTTATGGCCTTACAAAATTGGAGGAACCTCACATGTTGGCTTGAAGCCCCAAAAGGTCAAAGAAGTCAAAGTGCTTGAAAAGATGAAATCATTATTTAAATGATAAAGTAAAGTGAGAAAGTCAAGGTGGATTGTTTAAATAATAAAGAGAAGTGACAAAATCAAGAAATGATAAAGTAACGTGACAAAATCAAGAAGGAATATTTAAATGATAACGTATTGGAGAACTTTCTATTTATGGAAAGTGGTTAACCCTAAAATAAGGAAAATAGGTTAAGTGACCTAGAAATGGGTTAAGTGACCTAAAAATGGATTAAGTGACCTAGAGAATGAAAGTATAAATAAGATATCTATGGTCTCTTCTAAAACATCCTTTTTGTGGATCAATGGAGAGATTCTCATGAGAATATCTTTTGGAGTATTGATGGAGAGCTTCTTGTGAGAGCATCTTTGGTGTGGATCTCTTGAGCATGATTGAAGATCTATTATGAGAAATACAGTGTGAGGAGGATCTTATGGATGCATCAAAGTTTCGGCAATATTGGAGATATTGACGACAAAAGTCTTGGAGATTCAGAAACCCTAGTTTCTAAGGTGTACGCAGGCTGTAATGGGCCAGGGCACGTACATACGCAGGCTGTATGAGGACAGGGTGTGTACAATGAATAAAATCATGGAGATTTGTGTTTGAGCTGATGACTAGCTATTGAATACTAAAGTAGGTTCTAGATATGGATTCTATGGTCTTAGATTTGTCACTGAGACACTGGTATGGTTTCATTATTATCTTGATGGATACTATTGCTTGTTGTGTTGTGAATGCTTAGGGCATTCTTGGTATGGTTTCTATGATGTGGTTTATATTAGTATATGTAGTGAGAAACACTCTTATGATTCAGTACTGATATGATGGCTATAACATGTTTATTATTTATGCATGATTGAGTAGCATTCATATTGATTGGTTGTGGAGCATGAATAGGCTATTGGAGAGATTGGATGTGTTGTGTCTGGCTGGTGGTCAGTTTGGACAATGAGAGACAAAAGAGAGTGATAAATTGGTTGTAGAGGATCTAAGTTGATCTTGAAGGATAAACCCTAATAGCTCAGAAGGCCTACACATGTTTTTGTATACACTGGCTGTGTACATACGCGAGTTGTAGTGAGCCAGTGTGCGTACACACGCGTGTTGCACTACTTACAGGTCACGTACATGTTGCAGATTGATATCTGTTGAGGATTGATACCTCATCTCAGTTGGTGCTGAGAATCTAAGCCGAGTCTTGCATATAAATTTGGTGCTTTTGTAGATTTGTACTCTATTGAGTTGTTGTTGAAACACCCCCAGATTGAAGTCCATAATTAAAAGAAAAATTGTACATAAATATTGTGTTCTTTGTGTTCCTTGTGGTAATGACTTGTTGATGATATATTGCTGATATGTACGCACATCTAACTGGTTATAAATGACAACAATGAGTAATGAGTCAAATGTTGAGTTCTAACTAATGAATTTTGTGAAAGAGGGAAGTTTTGTAAAAAATATCCCAACACTCG
>SNQJ01S0102366.1:17974-36002 GCA_010110895.2 Picea sitchensis
AAAAATATTGAAGGAGATCCATAGACACACAAATGGATGATGAATTTTCAATCCTTGATGAGGAAAACTATTCTACTTGGAGAATAGAGATGAGAGTACATTTTAAGGAAATGGGAGCAGCTATTTGGAAGGAAACCATTGGTGGATCAGTTTCATTGAAGAATAAGTCAAAGTTTGTAGCTCAAACGGAAGGAAAGAAGAATTATACATTGGCTCTCAATACCATTCTTAGTGGACTCTCAAGCCCTATCAAAGAGAACATGGGACAATGCACTTCCGCCAAGGATCTATGGCTAAAGCTAGAGGAGACATATCAAAGCAAGAATGAGAAGGAAGATATTGAATATCACTCCATCAAGATAATTAAAGGTAAAGAATCTCCAAAAACCCTTGATTATATTATTTATAAATGTGATCTTGAAAACATTTCATGTGAAGATAAATAATCAAGTGATGATAGCACAAAAGAAGATCTTGAAGACATTTCAAATGAAGGCAAAGAATTATGTTATGATGTTGGAAAAATGGAAGATCGTGAAGATAAAGAACCCTCAAAAACCCTTGTTTGCAATGATGATGATGATTTTTTCTCTTCAAGTGAAGAAGAAGATCTAGAAACAGTTTGTGTAAATTTTGATGGTAATTATCCCATGAAAAGAATAGAAGAAAATGTATTAAACTTCAAAAGGAAGTTGAAGAGGGTTTATATAGATATAGAAGTGATCATTATTATATAGACTATAACTATCTTTCAGATAACACTAAGAAGTTTCTTAGGAGGATTCTAAGGCACTTCTTGAAATTAAAGGAAATGATCAAAGAACAAGAAGAGAGCAATAAGACTCAATTAGAAGAAAAGGAAGAAGAGATCACAAGACTAAATAATGGAAAAGAAGATATAAACGTAGATGATGAGATTAGCAAAAGTTTTGAAACCATTTTCCATCTCAAGACCAAAATTGAAGAAGCCAGAAGAATATTGGAACTATTGAAGAATCAAATAAATGAAAAGGAAGAGTCATGTTGTAAGTTAGAAGCTAAAATTGTTGACCTTAGAAAGAAGGTAGAAAAGTCAAACAAATTCGTGAATAGCTCACGAATCTTGGATGAGATCTTGGAAAGTCAAAGATCACCATGTGATAAATCAGGACTTGGGTACAAACAAGAAGCTACACATGCTAAAGAAAGAACCTCAAAGAAGCATGAGGTAAGTCCATCAACGAATGAAGACAATGTTACAAAGCAACCATCTACTCAAGGCAATGAAAATTTCAAAAACACAAAGTAAGGAGAACATCAAGAAGCTATTCTTGGGACACCAAAAAAAAGGTATGAAAGTATTTTTCATGGGCATTGTTATTCATGTAATGGATATGGTCACAAAACTCTTGAATGTAGATCTTATGAAAGGAGATATAATTGAAGATTTTATAACACCATGAGGTGTTGGAGATGTGATCAAGTAGGACACATTGTTGTTCATTGTAACACCATGAGATGCTACAGTTGTAGTGGGTTTGGCCAAAAATCCCAGGAATGCTGGAGCACAAGAAGAAATTCCATGATGAGGACATTAAATAGCATGGCTAGAAGAAGGAATGAAGTAATAAAGGGGGACATCTTTGAAAATATGGATGCTCAGAGCTCAAGTTCGGAGGAGCAGGGACATCTACAGAAGTGGGTGACTAAGACAGAGCAGCCAGATCAGAATGAAAGACTGAAGGGTAGTTCAAGTGTGTTATCCACAGATGCATACATGGGTAAAAGTTGTATCAGTTGCGTACATACGTGGGCTGACCTTGAATAGGTCGCGTACATACCCGCTCTATTGTGCAGCAGGCCACGTATATGTGGTAAAACCTTGGGAAAAAGGCAATGCACATGACTTGCAGCCTGATGTGATGGTATAACTCTGTGTTGTAGGGTATAACATTATTTATTGCATGTTCTTACACTGTTTGTTGCAGGTTTTCATGGTTCTATGTTATATCATGTAAGGTGACAATGTAAAAAAAATGTTGGGTACATGTCACTAACCCATGAGTATGGATTGATGTTGATCTGTTGGGGTACATGGATGGTACATATTTGAGTTTCATTGATATATATTATGATGTATTATTGGAAGCATATGTTGGATATCATGGTGCATGCATTTTTCATGTGGTTGGGCTACATATTGAGACATGTAGTTGGTGAGTTGAGTTGATAGTCATGTTGTAGATCATTGGGGATTCATAGATTGTTGATGCATGCTTGATATACTTGCTTGGTGCAAGTGATGATGCATGATGGTACACTCATAGATGGTATTTGTTTGTCATATTGATAGATTCACATGGTTGGCATAATTGGTAGATGCACATGGTTGGCATATTGGTAGATGCACATGTTGGCATATGGTGGATACATTCCATGGATGATATATGTTGACGTACATGGTTAATGCGCATGGATTTTGTGCATGATGTACTTGGTTGATATCTTGTTCATTATTATCTATTTGAATTATTGACATATCTTTTGTCTCATGATGTATGGTATGGCACAAGTTTGATGCATGAACAAGTCCAAGGATTGTCATAGAGAGAGTGGTTGATCTATGATCTAGTTGAAAATAGGGGGAAACATATGAATAGGGGGATTCATTCTTCTTATGATTCTATGAGGAGATATTTATCAGATGCATACCTATAAAAGAACCATATATTTGAAGAAAGAGCATAGAGGCATGATTTCAGGAGGAGCGATGGTCACAAGGGGAGTATGAGCGATGTATTTTCAGCATTACATCAGAGTGATATCCCTTGTTCAAAAAGGGAGAGATTATTCAGAGGAATATCAAAGGAAATTAGATAGGGGGAGAAGCCCCAAGGAGAGTTCAAGAAGGGGGAGAAACCCCAAGAGGATAATGTACCTTTGCCATTGATTTCAAAGGGGGAGAGATAGTCACATTGATGTGATTAATGATATTTGATTGGGAGAGATAATCACATTGACTATTTCTGATGTGATTGATGTTTACTAATGGGGAGAGATAGTCATATTTACATGATTGATGAATATTGATGTAGAGCATGCCTTGTCTAAATGTTTGATATCAATAATTGGTAATTGGTGTTGACATCAATGTTGGTATTTCCATCAATGCCAAAGGGAGAGATTGTTGGATCATGTTGTCATTGATGCCAATGGTTTGATTAATTGATGTCAAGTGATGGATTGATTGATAGGCTTGATTGGTTGATGATTGATGAACAATGTATATGTATTGTCCTTGATGAGAATGATAGATGTCGAGTGGAAGCCAATCGATGAAGATGGATCATTGAGTTGTCATTGATACATGATTCATAGTTGATGTATATGATGCAACGGTGCATTGATGCACAAATGAATCATTATAATCTTATCATGGTCGATAAGGTGCACAAATGGATGAACTCCAAAGTGGTCCCCTTATGGTGAAAACCCTCAAGGGAAGACGCTTTGCGGAGTTAGTTATCCTAGAAGAATGGTTAGAGGACCCATGCTTGTATGTGGAATAATGAGATGAATATCAGTGAAGTTGTTTGTGAAACTATTCTAGATGGATAGTTCTTGTCATTCCATTTTAAGTGGTATGTGGAATGTCACATAACTCCTCACGGTTTGAGAGTTATGGCCTTGCGAAGTTGGAGTACCCTCACTTGTTGGCTTGAAGCCTCGAAAGGTCAAAGAAGTCAAAGTGCTTGAAAAGAAAAAATCATTATTTAAATGATAAAGTAAAGTGATAAAGTCAAGGTGGATTATTTAAATAATAAATAGAAGTGACAAAATCAAGAAGGAATATTTAAATGATAAAGTATTGGAGAAATTTCTATTTATGGAAAGTAGTTAACCCTAAAATAAGGAAAATAGGTTAAGTGACCTAGAAATGGGTTCAATGACCTAAAAATGGGTTAGGTGACCTGTATGATGAAAGTATAAATAATATAGCTATGGTCTCTTGTAAAACATATTTTTTTGGATCAATGGAGAGATTCTTGTGAGACTATCTTTTGGAGTATCGGTGGAGAGATTCTTGTAAGAGAATCTTTGGTGTGGATCTATTGAGAATGATTGAAGATATAATATGAGAAAGAGAGTGTGAGGAGGATGTCATGGATGCATCAAAGTTTCAGAAATATTAGAGATCTTGACAGAAAGAGTCTCGGAGCTTCAGAAACCCTAGTTTCTGAGGTTTACGCGGGTTGTAATGGGCCAGGGTGTGTACATACGCGGGCTGTATGAGGACATGGTGCATACAGTGAATAAAATCATGGAGATTTGTGTTTGAGATGATGATTGGTTGTTGAAGACTGAAGCAGGTTCCAAATATGGATTCTATGGGCTTAGATCTGTCACTGAGACACTGGTATGGTTTCATTATTGTCTCGATGGATACTATTGCTTGTTGTGTTGTTAATGCTTAGGGCATTCTTGGTATGGTTGCTATGATGGGTTTTATATTGGTTGATGGATTCAGAAACAATATTATGATTCACTACTGATATGATGGCTATAACATGTTGATTGTTTATGCATGATTGAGTAGCATTCATATTTATTGGTTGTGGAGCATGAATAAGCTATTGGAGAGATTGGATGTGTTGTGACTGGCTAGTGGTCAGTTTGGACAATGAGAGACAGAAGAGAATGATAAATTGGTTGCAAAGGATGTGAGTTGATCTTGAAGGATAAACCCTAATAGCTCAGAAGGAATACACATGTTGTTGTATACATTGGTCACGTAAATACGCAGGCTGTAGTGAGCCAGGGCACGTACACATGTGGGTTGCACTACTGAAAGGTCGCGTACATGTTGCAGATTGATATTTGTTGAGGATTGATGCCTCATCTCAGTTGGTGTTGAGAATGTAAGCTAAGTCTTGCATATAGAGATGGTTCTCTTGTAGAGTTGTACTCTATTCAGTTGTTGCTGAAAAACCCTTGGATTGAAGTCCATATTAAAAAGAAAAGTTGTACACACATCTTGTGTTCTTTGTGTTCCTTGTGGTAATGACTTGTTGATGGTATATTGCTAATATATGTTGCTGATATGTACTCACATCTAACGAATTAATAATGACAACAATGAGTAATGAGTAAATGTTGAATGTTAACTAAGGAGTTTTGTTTAAGAGGGTTGTTTTGGGAAAAAGAGCCCCATACTCATTCACCCCTCCTTTAAGTGTGGTAGGTGTGTCCAACAGAGTGTTCTAAGAGGGCACCAGAAATTATTTTGAAAAGACGCAAAATGGTCGAGTCCCTTAGTAATTGATTAAGTTGAAAACTCAGGGAGAACCAATGCAAGTTTGCACATAGAGTGCAAGTGTGAGTCGGGGCTGAGGTTCAATTTCATTTTCCAAATCTCAGGAGAGATAGCTTTCTCATAAACGCGGATGAGACCCAAATTCACTGGGCTCACAGAAGAATAAAAGGTCGTGTTAGGACTCTATAAATTTTGTCTGGCTGAATAGACAAATGACAAAGGTAACCATTTCAACCAGATTTAGAGATGAGGCACTAGCCTGCTCAACTCAGAGATGGCTCTCTCGTGTCACTTGATGTTTCTTTGGAAATCGTTGGCTAGATTTGGTTTGTTTTGAGGGGCATTATGAAGTTGCTAAAGAAGTGGGGGGTGACATTTGGGCTATGGAGTCAGAAATAAATAATGCAGAAGTAGGTCATTAGAACTTATCTAGAGGAGAAATGCAAAGTGAGGCAATGAGTCTGAGTTTTCAAATTGAAATTTGCATGAAAAAGAGGAAAAAGGAAAACACATAACTGCTTCAGAGCATATTAAAATGAATTCTGAAATAGTTGAGAAGAGAAATCACATGAATTTAAATTGCTAAGTCTAGAGAATATTCAGACGAATTCCAGATCTTTAATTCTCCAATTTAAAAGAGAAACTTGCGAATGGAGTTTTAAAGACATAGGAAACACACACTATGAAAGAAGGAATAACTCATATCACAACCAATTAGAATCTTTTCATAAATAGTTCAGAAGATTGCTTCTGCATCATATATTTAGTTTAGCTCCATGATTTTACAAAGTCCACCTGCAACAAGGGCAGGCCCCCTCCTCCTCTCATGCTTTCTATATCCTCAGGATGATATATATATATAGAGGAATTACTTGTGGGATTCAAAACAATTAAACTTCCCGATAATTCTAAAAATAGAGGTCAGTTACAAAAATGAGTAATGTATAACAACAGTTCTCCTACTTTAAAGGGATCGTTACGAACATGTCTGATATATCTGCGGCTTTTTCCTTCGAATCCCATATGTCCAAAAAAAATTGGAACATACTCAATTCTACCTGAGAATTCATTCTAGTTTGGTGTTTTTGTCCTTTAGAGTGTTGATCCAGGCTATTTGATTTTCCCCAACGCTCTCGATTGCCTCAGCTCTGATTTTTGTCTTTTGCCATTTGCTCCTCTTCTTCTTCACGGCTCGCTTGTAGAGTTCATCCCCATGTTCGTTGATGATTAGGTCCCTCATAAAAATATTTAATCTGACCCCTGATTCTGGTTATGTCGCAGGCTCAGTATGGAATTTGGTTGCTAATATTTGCGCAATCAACCTTTCTTTCTTACTCATTGATAAGATTTCCATGTTAGTCGAAAAACTTGTTTTACTGGATACTGTTTGATTGGCTTTGTCCATGTCTTCCAACTTTGTAGAGACCACAATTTTTTTTTCCCTTAAATCTACAGAAATCAAGAAATCAATCCATTTTGAGATTACTTCTCTTATGAATGAGACGAAGATTCCCCGGAGTAGAATAACGCTACCCATATTTGAAGATCGACAGTCCTCGAGTTCTAATAATGAATTAGTGATAAGATTAATTGCAAGTACGTTGTTTTTCCACACTTCACCAATCTATTTCGAATGATGAGCCTTTGATTTAGTTATCCGACGACGTTCACCTGACATTTTCGGACGGGAAGTACCTAAATGAGTGATGTGAGGTGATTTGACTAGCCGTCACCTTCCCCCACACAAATTGTTGGTTTGACATATTAGACCACATGACATCGGGGCTTTTGGGAAAATGGTTTCAGGAAGACTAATTTTTTCCCCGATGTACCTCTGAGGGCCCCACACATCCATGAATAAAACCACAGTATTTTTCCCTGTCCGATCTTTGCATAATTAAATTTCGTGCTATTTCATCGCCCAATATAGGTCTCGACCATTGATCCGGGCTGCTTCAAGATCCACAATCTATTGAATCCTCTCTTTTGTGCTCCCACTATATTTTTTTGCATGTCGCCACATATGACCTGGACCTCCAAATCGCGCCATGTATCCACATCGCTTTAGTCACCTGCTAAATCTAAAATTCAGATTTCAAGTGTAATTGTTATGGTGATAACATAGGCTCCAACTGGGAATGTTATCCTCCCTGTGAGGTAGCAAATAATTGTAGACCCGGTGCCTTCTTCATTGGGACGCTTTTGAAACATGTGTGTGTATCCTATTACGTCTTGGAGACTAAATGTTGAATTTAAAAACTAAACTTTGCAAACTACTCAAATGGACGCAGAAAAAATACCGCTAGGATCCAACTGTACATACTACTGAAAATTTAAAACAATTCTCGATCAACAAGCTTATTCATACACTCCTACCTAACCTAACTTTTGAAAAGGATTGTTCATCAAGTGAAGTCGAAATTCCAATGTAAACATGCAAGGATTTAATCCACTGTTTGTTTACTTTGCACAATCTTGCTCCAAATCCTGCTTACTGATAATTCATTAAAAAATTCATCCATAAATCCAAATCTCAAAAAATTAAAAAACATTTGGATTGTTCATTTCCTCCAACAAGATCGCAAATGGATCTTCTAAATATGAACAAAACAATCATCATGTTTCACTCCTTCCACTGCATTTTTGTTTTTAGGTGATTCAACTTGTTGAGTTCTATTGAAAAACTGACATATTTGTTGAGAAGTCTGGTAGTAATAATTTCTTGAGTCATAAGGAAACCATGGCTCGAGAACATCATCTAGTGAAAAAAGACTCATATTTTATACAGTCATTGTTTTGTTGCAATCCACTATTATTTTTAGATTCTGATTGTAAACCTTCTCCATATAATATGTCTTGGGATCATGAATTATATGAGGGAATGTTTCTTCTTTAGGGGTCAAGACAAAAGAGCAAGCTTCCTTCAAAAGAGTTTTTCCGTTGCTTGGAGTCTCCATAGATGCAGTTTCAAAATATTTATCCATGTCTAGGCTACTTAGAAATAGGATAACTACATCATTTTCAAGGGAAGAAAGAAAACTTTGAAATACCTTGTCTTGTTGGAAATATTATTAAACATCTACATTAGTCTCAGGAGAAGGAAAATGACTTTTAACAACAATTTTTTGATCAACTTCTTCTTTGATCTGGTGGCTAAGAAGAGGTTGTAACTCTGAATTGGAATATCCTTTCAAGTAATCAACTGCATGATTATTTAGTGCATGTGAGTGTTGTTGGTCTTCCTTACTGATAACAATTTCCTCATGTGAAGCAGTGCTACTATGAACGCAGTCAAACTTCCTTGTTTCTTCTGTTACATCATGATTTTCTTTCAACAATTCAAAGGAAGAAAAACATAATGGAAGATAATCTCTACTTGCAAGTTCACTTCTCTCATCATGCCCAGAGGATTTCTGATTTGAGACATTACAAATATTTTTTTTTAAGAGTTCGAAAGAGGAGAAACACAATGGCAAGGTCCTTTTACCTAATTTCAAACTTTCTCCAATTTCTTGACTACTTTCGTAGGCACATTTTTCAATATCTTTGGATTGCCTAACATGCTCTTTTTCAGCTTTATCTTCGACCAATGGCTGCACTTTTGAACTTACAATCTCTTCTACAAAACAAGTAGTAGGGACATCAAACACCGGAGAAATGTGTTGCAATATCTTGTCAATTTGTTTCATTGGTTTAGTGTGATTTTTCATCAGCACAATTTTTTTTGTCTCAATAATGATCTAAAAATTTTCTCTCTACAATTTAAATGAAGCAAAGCATAAAGGTAGATAATTTTCTTCAGCTGATCCAACACTTTTCTCTTTGTAACTGTGATAGGTAGGTTGATTTATCTCACTGTGCTGCTAAGAAAAAACGTCTTCAACATCACAATCATCCTCATATTTGTCATATACAGGAAAATCATCCACATATGTGATGTAATCTAACAAGAACAAACTGAGAACATCAACCTGTTCTTCAACAAACTGGTTTGTAAACTCATCTTCACTATCTACAAATGAGTACATAAAACAATCAACCCTTTTCTTATCATGATATGGATCAACAACCCCTCTTTCAACAGGTGGAATATAATTTTTTGTAGAATCATTGGCATTGGAAACTTCAAGAGGACCTATGATATCGTCAATTCTATGTTGAAGATCCCAATCAACCCTTTTCTTCTCATATTCACTTTCACATTCTTGAGCATTCAGTCCCTCATTTTGGATCTGTTTACATGCTTGGATGTTGTGTTGAATGTCCTGAGCATCATTTAACATTTGTTGTAAGGACTTAGGTCTTCTTTCCATCAGGAGGAAAGACAAATTTGGATGGAGAATAGTTGCATAATGGAGCATGGCAACAACTTCAGTGGGTTGAATTTGTTTGGACAAATTGTGATAAACACTAGAAAACCTTCTACTGAATATAGAAATAATTTCATTGTTCTTTTTTTTTAAGGCATAGAACTCTCTAAGCTATAGATCCAAATATTTCTTCTTGCCCAAAAACCTTAAAAAGACATCTTTCAATTCCTCCCATGAGCTAATTGTCTCTGGCTGCAAATGTTTAAACCAATATTTGGTGTCTCCTTTCAAATATTGAAATAAGGCCCTCATACAAACATCATCATGGTCAATCTCAAACAAATCTATAAAATGCTCAAACCCTTGGATGTGTTTTTCAGCTAAGATGGTATCAGGTCCCCCGTCAAACACGGGTAGGTACTTATAGTACTTAGGAGGAAAATCATGAAGGACTTGAGGTAGCTTCAAGGGTCTTTATCTATGATGAATCTTGGAGGATGTTTGATCAAGTATATGAGGTGAAATACCAGTCTTGGATTCATGGGGCTCATCAACTTGGTTATGGTTCTCACATGGCTTAGATGGAATATTTTTATCAAGGCCAGTGATAAACTGAGGAGACATTTGTGTAACTTTAAGAGGGGGATACATAATTTCTAGATTTTCATGGTCATCATTTGCATGCAGTAAGTAAAGAAGAACTTGTCTAGCATTTTCAAGAAAGGACCAGAGGCAACTTATAACAAATAGTAAAATGACTTCGAAAAAATCCCATTTTAAGCATTTGTTTTCTTCCATAATGATTTTTCATACCTCTGCCAAGGGGTATCATCTTCCAGTGAATTCTCTGAACTGCATTTGAAATTTGAGTGGAGTCGCCAATAACGTTTTGGGATTTGTATTCTACATTGAGAGTGGAGTCGCCATTGAAGATTTGAATTTATGGATTCTTCTACCAGTGGAATCACCTTCAAACTATTTTTTTGATATGTGGAGTCGCCAAAGAAGGAATACAACCAGTATGTGTCTAAGTTTCTACCGCTCTCAGACCATAGAACTCAACCATGTGATTCTTTTCCAGGGAAAATTTTTCAATTTCGTACCTGGAAACAACACCAAAATGTTAGCACTCTGTAAACTTCATCCGGTTGAATAGAAAAACGACAGAGGTAACTGTTTCAACTAGCTTTAGAGCTGAGGCACTAGCCTTCTCAACTCAGAGGGGATCTCTCATTTCACTTGATGTTTCTTTGGAAATCGTTGGCTAGATTTGGTTTGTTTTGAGGGGTATTAAGAAGTTGCTGAAGAAGTGGGGGGTGACATTTGGGCTATGGAGTCAGAAATAAATAATGCAGTAGCAGGTCATTAGAACTTATCTAGAGGAGAAAGGCTAAGTGAGGCAATGAGTCCGAGTTTTCAAATTGAAATTTGCATGACAAAGAGGAAAAAGGAAAACACATAATTGCTTCAGAGCATATTAAAATGAATTCTAAAATAGTTGAGAAGAGAAATCACATGAATTTAAATTGCTAAGTCTAGAGAATCTTCAGATGAATTCCAAACCTTTAATTCTCCAATTTAAAAGAGGAACTTGTGAATGGAATTTTAAAGACACGGGAAACACACACTATGAAAGAAGATATAACTCATATCACAACCAATTAGAATCTTTTCATAAACAGTTCAAAAAATTGCTTCTGCATCATATATTTAGTTTAGCTCCATGAGTTTACAAAGTCCACCTGCAACGAGGGCATGCCCCCTCCTCCTCTCATGCTTTCTATATCCTCGGGATGATATATATATAGAGGAGTTACTTGTGGAATTTAAAACGATTAAACTTCACCATAATTCTAAAAATAGAGGTCAGTTACAAAAAGGAGTAATGTATAACGACAATTCTCCTACTTTAAAGGGATCGTTACGAATAGGTCTAACATATCTGGGGATTTTTTCTTCAAATTCCATATGTCAAATTTTTTTTGGAACATACTCAATTCTACCTGAGAATTCATTCCAGTTTGGATATTTCCTCCTTTAGAGTGCTCAACCAAGCTATTTGATTTTCCCCAACGCTCTCAACCGACTCAGCTCTGATTTCTGTCTTCTGCCATTTTCTTTGCTTCTTCTTCATGGCTCACTTGTAGAGTTCGTCCGCGTGTCCATTGATGATTAGGTCCCTCATAACAAGATTTAATTTGACCCCTGATTATGGTTCTGTCACAGGGTCAGTATGGAATTTGGTTGCTAATATCTGCGCAATCAACCTTTCTTTCTTACTCATTGATAAGCTTGCCATGTTAATTGAAAATCATGTTTTACTAGATGTTGTTTGATTGGCTTTGTCCATTTCTTCCAACTTTGCAGAGACCACAATTTTGTTTTTCCTTTACTCTACAGAAATCAAAAAATTGACCTAGTTTGAGATTACTTCGATTATGAATGAGATGACGATTCCCTGGATTAGAATAACGCCACCCATATTTTAATATTGATAGTCCTTGAGTTCTAATCATGAATTACTAATAGGATTACATGCATGTATGTTGGTTTTCCACGCTTCACCAATCTATTTCAAATGATGATCCTTTGAGTTAGTTATCCGACGACGCTCACTTGACATTTTCGGATGGGAAGTACTTGAACAAGTGACGTGAGGTGATTTGACTACCCATCACCTTCCCCCACATGAATTGTTGATTTGACATATTAGACCATGTGACATCGAGGCTTTTAGGAAAATGGTTTCAGGCAGACTACTTTTTGCCCTGATGTACCTCTGAAAGTGCCACATGTCCACGAATAAAACCACAGTAGTTTTCCTCAGTCCGCCTTTGCATAATTAAATTTCATTATATTTCATTGCCCGATATGGGTCTCGACCATTGATCTGGGCTACTTCAAGATCCACAGTTTGTCGGATACTCCTTTTCACTCCCACTATATTTGTCCACATGCCACCACATATGACATGGACCTCCAAATCATGCCATGTCTCTACATCACTTTAGTCACCTGCTAAATCTGAAACTCGAATTTCAAGTGTAATTGTTATGGTGATAACAGGTCGAAGCCTTTGAAATGTTCAAAATATTCCAATTCAAGGAAGAAAGAACAAGCTCAGAAGGGTTGATGCAAAATTATTTGGTAAGGAGTCATTGAGATCCTGGATGGACGTTAAAAAGTCCTGGAGGTAGAAGTGTCGATATCTGTGGGTTGTTGGATCCAGTACAACTATGAGAAGGATAAGGGTTGAGAGTCGTTCAACACTCAAAATCTCAGGAGAGATAGTGAGTCATTGATCTAAGGGAAGATCGAACTGTTGATTCCTTTCGTGGGAAGGAGATTTCGGGAAATCAACAATCGGGAGTCTGGAGCACAGAGGAAGTTATTTTGCAAAGTTGAAAAATGTGAACTTCCAACTCACGAAAAAGGGATCAGGACTGTCAGATCACGGGGAGTCTCGGATCATTGATCTGAGGTGATTGGAGTTCTGGAAGTCGAAAGTTGGAAGAAAGAAGGGAGCTTCTCTCCAAAATCGAAAAACTCAAAGTCCTGATTCCCGAGAGAGCATCTAGATCGTTGGAGCATGGGGAGTCTCAGACCGTTCATTTAAGGTGAGTGAAGTCGGGAGTTCAGACTTCGAGAGAAGGGAGAAGAGATACTTTGTGATTTCGTGAAGTGCGAAGTCCCATAGTGCTCGAAAGTTGGACCTCGGGTTATAGTTGGAGGTCACATCAGTGGAAAATAGGGGAAGGAGCTAGTGCTCACTAGATCCCTAATTTGGAGTCTGCGAGTTTGGAACTCAAGAGTCATGGGGTGGAGGATTCACTAGATCCCTTTGTTGAGGAAATTTTTCTTCATGTCCATCTAGTGAATCCCCCAATATTGTGTGAGGTCTCATGTTCTGCACATACACTATCGTGTTACATGCCTCTTCCCAAAGAAACATAGGAATATCCTAGTCATGTATCATAGCCTTGGAAGAACCGATGATGTCATGGCTCTTTCTCTCTGCAACCCCATTCTGTTGAGGGTTGTATGAGACTGTTGACTCCCTTTATACCTATGCCTCCTTGCAGAAATCCTTGAATTCACTGGAGGTCTACTCTCCCCCATTTTTCGACCTCAAGACCTTGATCCTCCTCCTTGTCTAGTTATCCACCTAAGCCTTGAAATCTTGGAACCGGTTGAAGACCTCATCCTTGGTCTTCATAAAGAAGATCCAAGTTTTTCTATAAAATTAATCAATGATTGTCACATAGTATGACGCTCCTTGTACCGGTGCTACTAACATTGGTCCACTCACATATGAATTTATAAGATCCAATATCCCCTTGGACCTACTCTCGCTTCTTGGAAAAGCAACCTTGGCATTCTTTCCAAGTGCACACCCTCTACACATGCCCTGTTGCTCAACACTGAAATCTAGTAGACCAGTGTCAATATCCCTCAAAATTGGTAGCTCCCTATAGTGTAGGTGTCCCAACCTCTTCTTCCATATCTCACATAGGTTGTCACTATCATGTACCAAGGCCTAAACATGATTTCCCATCAACCTGTATAAATTACCTTCTCTAAATTGAATGACCAATTTTGTGTCAAGGATAGCTCGCTCTAGATGTACAAGTACTTTCCCTCTCTGGAATATAATTGCAAAACCCTTGTCCTCCATAATTGAGACCGAGAGAAAATGTTTCCTAACTCCTGGTACATAAATCACATTTTGGGCATCAAATGAACCTCTTGAATCAAGTCGAAAAACAATAGTTCCCTCGCCCTTCACTACATACTTGGCATCATCACCATCCTCCACATGGATCCTTGAGTCCTTCTCCGTCAGACTATTGAATAAATCTTGTTCTTTTGTCATATGACGAGATGCACCACTATCCAATTACCACACACTCCTTGTGATTTATGTTGGTAGAAAGGAAAGAAACACCTCCATCATGGTTACCCTTATTTCTTGGAATCTTTCCTTTACCCTTCCTTGTATTACTGACAAGGGACATGTTCTCATCACTACCTCATTTCTTGCTGACATTATACTCCTCTTGAGTCTCTTCCTAGATGCAATCATCCCACAACCTTCACCAATCTGGGATATTTTATTAAGCACAGAGTCCTTTGACAAATGGTTCCAAAGAATTTGGGAAACCATTCAGTGCAACATTTACAATTTCTACGTCATCCACTTTCTCCCTAATATCTGCAACCTAATCATGTATCCGAGTGATCCTCATGAACTAGTTGGTAATATTGTTAGATCTAGACCTCTGCACAGATCTAAGTTTACTTCTCAAGATCATCTTCTCGTTCAATTTATCACTATGGAATAAACCTACTAGGGCATCAAACATCTCCTTGGTCATATTCTTCATGGATAAGTGAGGAATCATATGATCCTTAACTTCATCCAAGATTACCCACTAAGACTTAACCTCCTTCTTCTCGTGAGCTATCAATGCTTGTGGATCTGTCACTTCAAGAAAAACAAATTCTATAATCTACCAAAGGTCATGTTTCTTCAAAACAAAAGTAACTTTTTCTTTCTAAGATAGGAAGTTAGAAGCTCCATCCAATCTATCTTCAACTCTCATACTTGTTGTTACCATCCCTTAGATCAGATAACCTGTTGAGAAATTAACCGTATGCTAAAACTTCCTCTGTACGGACTTGTATGTGCCCTGTCTAACTTGTATAGTGCATATGTATACAACTTGTTGCATTGTATCCCATATATGTACGTGTCTACTACTTCTTACCCATGTGTACGACCACAAAAAAAAGGTTCTACTATTGTATGGTTTTTTCCTTGAAAGTCGTCCTTCGATTTCTAATTGTTGGTTTATAGATCTGCAAAGATGTTCTTTCAGATCTGATAGATATGTTGCAAATTTCCATGGATATGAAATTTGGCTCCCTCTAAGAGTGAATGCCTTGATACCATGTTGATTTTCTAATCCTAACCCTAGATAATTTTATTTACAACAAGGAAATCACTAGTAAAAAAATTAGCTAGGGCTGGGACTAGAAAATCATCACTCAAACCATGATAACCAAGAGATAAGGTATGAGACGGGGGAAGTGAGAGAGAATACCAATGGATCCCAAGCTAGGAGAAAACTTATTTATTCACTTCAATCGAACACAAGTGTATCATTCACAGTTTTAAGTCATTTGTATTTTTTAAAATGGGTTCAAAGACCTACACACATATGGAAAAAATAAAATTGAATGAAAGAAAGAACATAGAAGCCATGCATTACATCTATGAATTTACAACAATTGACCTTTTTTTCATAACCCACAAATAATGCTTCGTATAAATAAGAGAAATAAATCCTTTGTGATTTAAAAAACGCCATTGATTAACTAAATTATGACCAGCCATAGATTCAATCCAAATAGGTGATATAACTAGTTGATTCTAGCATAATTGTATGTGGTGAACTATTTCAAAACTCATGTTTCACCCAACAACTTCTAGGCATCAAATAATGGTTTCATACATCCTTATTTCTTTGTACAATATATTATAATGAATTTGCAATGATATTTAACTTATAAAGGATCATGTAAATCTATTCAACATCAAATTAAGCAAGAAAAATGATTTAAACATGTGTTACTTTGTTGCTTAGATTGTAGGTAGTTTGATTCATACCCTTGATGACCAATATCATTCCCATAACCCTCTGGATGATGGATGCATTTTTGTGAACACCATGCAAAGGTTTTCCTTCTTTGTTGGATTGACCTTGAGTGCAAAGCATTGCTACCCCTTCAGGAATCAAACTTTGTGCTTGACTTGGATAGTTGGTAAACATGGTCGCCACTTCAAACTATCCCTTTAATGACATATGTGATGCTTGAATATAAAAGTGAAATAAAGGATTATTCCAAGCATGAAATCAACTTGCAATGGGGAATACGAATTTGATTCAATATATCTAGAATTGTTTGAAATGTACAACACCAAACCAAGGGGAAGTCAAATGAAAAGAGAGATAGAGAAAAATGGCCTACCTACCAATAGACACACCCTCTTGAAGCTCATAACATGTAGAATAATATGAAAACATATAAGAACAACCAAGCGAAGGTAAATAAGCATGTTCTAGTGATCTAGGGGATCAAATTTTTCTCAAAATTCAAAGTTCTTGGAATTGCTTCAAATCGAACGGGTTCGTAGGCCTTGTCGTCACAAACCCAATGCAACTTATTTGGGTTAAAACAGACATCGAATGAGAGAGATATCATGTTCTGTTCAAATCATCAAACAAGCAACAAAAAATGTGTGCTGACTGTACAGTCTGTATGGATGCTGACGTGGTAGGGTCGTACGACATGTGACAGGTGTTGGTTGGTAGTCCTGTGGATGAATTGGTGTCCGACACATGGCATGTTTGTGGTGAATGAAATGGTGACACGTGGCCCAATCAATGGCCGCCACGTGTCACCTGGACAGTGGTTTAAAACTTATGTAGTCGACAGGACTCGATCCCGCGACCTCTGGGCAAGGGGAAGAGCTTTGGGAAGGGCCACCCAACCAGCATGCCCACCTATGGTTCTTAATATATATATGTTAAAAAAATTATTTGAATTGCAATTGTTTTGAAATGGGGGCGCGGTCCGGACTGGGGCTAAGCCACGACCCCCGGTCATATATATATGCCATGTAACCACCAGCGCGTGAATTCTGACCTTTACCACATGTTTTAAAACCTTGGCCCCTTTTTGTATTTGCGCGCGGTCACATGGTGACCCATATGCCCACGGTTTTGGTGGTTAAGGGTTGGGCGTGCCCTAACTGTCCTATAGTTCGCACTGTTTTGCGATTGCACCCGGTGCTAGGTTTTAACACAAATATGTGTGTCGGGGCTAGGTTGAGGAGACAGAGGTGCATTTTTGTGATCCAAAGACAACAAGTTTGAAGGGGAACTTCCAGGAAGCCTATCTTCTTCAATTTTTGGCCAAACGAGGTGCTGAAAAAGCCCAGCTAGGGGTTTTTGGATGTTTTGAAGCCATTGGAGCCATCTATTTGGCATTTTGAGAATTGTAAAGCACATATTTTATCACTTCAAGAAAATAATACAAAAGATCCATTGGAAGATGGACCAGGAGATGTATCCCAAGAGAGGGGTGAACTCCTTTATCATTTGTTGTGTTATGTGTTTTTTGTTCACTGTTATTTGTTGTTGATTATATGCATATTGAATATGTAATTTCTATAATAGTTGTGTTTGCAAAATTGATCCATTTGCATAAGAACACTTGAATTAAAACTTGCAAATATTTCCAAGAATACAAGTCTTTATCATTTTCATATCAAGTTGGTATCAGAGCTTAGGTTTTTGAAGGATTGATTATTTGCAAGTGTTTTGTTTTCTGATGCTCACAAGGTTGAAACTCACAAGAG
>SNQJ01S0102366.1:36012-50017 GCA_010110895.2 Picea sitchensis
TGCATGAAGACACAATCCTTGACAGGAGAATGAGAACTTCAAAACAAGGAAATGTGGAATATCTTCGAATTGGTCTTAAAGGCACAAATCCAAGCAAAGCCAAGTGGATTGAGGTTGGAAAGGTGAGGGAACTATACCCTCATATTCAGATAGACTGAAAATAGTCTTTTGGAGGTCCAAAAGATTTCCAATGGGGAGGTGTGATCTAGGGGATCAAATTTTTCTCAAAATTCAAAGTGCTCGGAATCGCTTCAAATTGAACGGGTGCGTAGGCCTCGTCATCACGAACCCAATGCAACCCGTTTGGGTTCAAACAGACGTCGGATGAGAGAGATATCACGTTTTGTTCAAATCGTCAAACATGCAAAAACAAATGTGTGATCACTGTACAGTCCGTACGGATGTTGACGTGGCAGGGCCATACGACACGTGGCAGGTGTTGGTTGGTATTCGTGTGGATGAATTGGTGTTCAACACGTGGCATGTTTGTGTGAATGAAATGGTGACACTTGGCCCAATCAATGGCCGCCACATGTCATCTGGACACTGGTTTAAAACTGATGTAGTCGGCAGGACTCGACCCCGTGACCTCCAGGCAAGGGGAAGAGCTTTGGGAAGGGTCGCCCAACCAGCACGCCCACCTATGGTTCTTAATATATATATGTTAAAAAAAATATTTGAATTGCAATTGTTTTGAAATGGGGGCGCGGTCCGGGCCGGGGCTAAGCCCCGACCCCCGGTCATATATATATATATATATATATATATATATATATATATATATTCCATGTAACCACCAACGCACGCATTCCCACCATTACCACATGTTTTAAAACCTTGGCCCCTTTTTGTATTTGTGCGCGGTCACATGGTGACCCATATGCCCACGATTTTGGTGGTTAGGGGTTGGGCATGCCCTAACCGTCCTACAGTTCGCACCATTTTACGGTTGCGCCCGATGCTAGGTTTTAACACAAATATGTGCGTCGGGGCTAGGTTGAGGAGACAGAGGTGCATTTTGGCGATCTAGAGACAACAAGTTTGAAGGGGAACTTCCAGGAAGCCTATATTTTTCAATTTTTGGCCAAACGAGGTGCTGAAAAAGCCCAGCTAGGGGTTTTTGGACGTTCTGAAGCCATTGGAGCCATCTATTTGTAATTTTGAGCATTTTAAAGCACATATTTTAGCACTTTGAGAAAATAATACAAAAGATCCATTGGAAGCTGGACCAGGAGATGTAGCCCAAGCGAGGGGTGAACTCCTTTATCATTTGTTGTGTTATGTGTTTTCTATTCACTATTATTTGTTGTTGATTATATACATATTGAATATGTAATTTCTATAAAAGTTGTGTTTGCAAAATTGATCCATTTGCATAAGAACACTTGAATTAAAACTTGTAAATATTTCCAAGAATACAAGTCTTTATCATTTTCAGATCATCTAGGTAAATGGAAATCCATGAGGAAAAATGGTGATGAACCAAGGAAAGAAGAGGAAATTGTTAAAGGTAAATTCATTGAGGTAGAGTGCCAAGTTACCAAATTGCTAAAGTTGAAGAAAAGTTTCTTAATTAGGTGAGAAATTTGTTTTTAGTGAGCCATCCATTAGGTTAGGGGGTAGATTGCACATCCAAGTGAGTAGTTTTTGTCTGTGTTAGGTAAAAGAGTTTGCTTACCTCCAAGGTGAGAGATTGGTATTTTAGTGAGTGATTTGTTGAGTGAGAGAGATTACTAGCATCCCAAATGAGTGAATGTCTCTTGTGAGTTATCTGCATACACTCCAAAGTGAGTGATTTATTATTTTGTTGGATTTGGAAGTTTGATTGCTTCACATGTGAGAAATTTTTCTTTAGTGTTGGGTCTACAAGTAATGAAACCATTGAAATCAAGTGTGAATATGTTAGAACACTTAAAAAAAAATCATTAATTAAGACTCCCAAGCATCCAAACTATCAAATTGTTGAGTGAACGAGGCCTTTTTCAATCTCGTGGAAGCAAAAACATTAATTAAGAAGTGATGGTCATCATAAAAAAATTTTATAGGCTACAGTAATTATCAAGAAACATGATGATAATTTCATTTCTAAAACAACCCCTTACAACTAAAAAGGGTCCCCATGGTTTTTTTTATCTTCATAAACATGTAACTCTGACACATTATCTTAGAACTAAATATCATATATAGCATAGTGTAGAGGAAATCAAGATATTTCCAACACCTGGCCATTCAAAATATTATACCACTCCCTTAGTACCTTTTATTAAACATGTAGCAAAAAATAGCTCAACGATGGGAATTTTTTTAAAGATAATTTTCATACTTAATTAATTTATGTTAGACACATTGTAATCAATGACCTAGAAAACCCTAATATATACTTTTCCATATTTTTGGTACTTCATTCATATCCCTAATATATAATTTCCATATTTTTGGCACTTCATTCATATTGACCATGAAATTACATGCAAATGGGCCCTATAGGCTAAGGCTTAGTTCTCGTGTAGAGTGTTTCTCAATTTGTTTTATAATTTGGTACTATAATTTCATTCTCTTCATAATTCTTTGATTAGCATTAATTACCATGCTCCAATTCATTGGACACGTATTATTCAAGCTCAACGTGTACCTATACACTAGCTAACAAATAAGGGAAACACTATTAAAACAATGAGCAAAAGTATTTATAACTTGGATGAGTAATCACTCATGATTAGAAAAGGCCATAAGTAGTCATGATCAAATCTATAAAAATGCTTAAAATATCATTATCAAAATATGTTAAAATTACCCCTTCACATACCATCCTTGTTATGCTTGTAACCACAACCCTCGGGACTAGATAACACACAATTTCAAGAATCCATTTGTATGATTGCCATGCACATTCAACCAACAAAATGAAAAATATCACTAATGGGTCATTGCAATTATTTTACACCATATTAGAGAATAGGAGAGAAAACCCCATAATGGCATATGCATGGTACTTATAGGAGTTGCTTGTGTTTATGATGGTCTCTCTAGGTATAATAAATTATTCTAGTACTTGTACATCCCTGTAAACAACCAAGCACCACAAATTAATTAAGACTCCCAAGCATCCAAAATATCAAATTGATTAATTAAGACTCCAGGCATCCAAAATATCAAATTGTCGAGAAGCAAAAACATTAATTAAGAAGTGATGGTCATCATAAAAATATATAGACTACAATAACTGTCAAGAAACTTGATGATAATTTCATTTCTAAAACAACCCCCTACAACTATCATAAACATGTAACTCTGACACGTGACCTTAGACCTACATATCATATAAAGCATAGTGTAGAGGAAATAAAGATATTTCCAACACCTGGCGATTCAAAATATTATACCACTCCCTTGGTACTACCTTTTATTAAACATGTAGCAAAAAATAACTCAACGATGGGAATTTTTTTAAAGATAATTTTCATACTTATGTGGCTCAAAATTAATTTATGTCAGACACATTGTAATCAATGATCAAACATCCATGCATCTAAAGTGATAATAAGCAGAGATAATTGAACTCTTGCAATATATTCTACATTGATGAACCTTCACATGAAAACAATCAAGCATTAAAGAAAGACGTGAACTAATAATTGAACACTCAATCAACTAAGGCCATTATCATGAAACAAGAAAGATCGAATAAAGAGAAAGTGCTAGCCTATATAATATTTTGATGAAGGTCATTTACTTCAATAAACCTACACCCAAACTTCCAAACTTAGAGGCACAACCAAATCAAATTCATGCAATTAAAATACTACACAACCTACTCATAACCAAAAGACGCTTAGCATGGAGCTTTCAATCACCAATGAAACAATGTAAGGACTTACGGTGATGCATAATTTATCAGTTGAACAAAAGAACTACTACCTCCTCAAAATCCAAAACTATCCAACTATTCAACCATCCTTACCTAAAAACAAGTAGGATAATATGAAGCAATAAGTAAAAATCATCACAATTGTCAATCTAAGATCTCAATAAAGCAACAAGTCAAATCATAGGAAACCATAATGAACTATCTACGTATATCTGAATAATCAAGGAGATCATTCATTACCAACAAAAGAATATAGTAATAGATAGTCAATTAGGTAAATAATTTAAGAATAACAAGTATCACCAATTAACCACTCAATAAGGCACCCATGACCTTCATGCACACTTCAAGTAATAGGGTTAGTTATCTAAACCAATCAAATAAATTGAAATCATCTAAGAGCACCAATTTCATCAAAATATTAAGAGATGATCGATGAGGCTTAAAAATAAATTAGATGGGGGCTTAGTTCCTAGGACCTAGGGTCAATTGAGGGCCTCAAAAAATGATAACACATTGGATGAAGCCAAGAATATCTAATAGAAACCATTAAGCTATTATTAGGAAGCAAAGATAGATTCATTTTCTTTTCATGGAAGTATAGACATTGAAACATAAGAAAATTTGTTACAGGGTTTTCTTGTAACAAAATCAATGACCATTCTCACAAGCTATATTAATGCACTCAACACCTACATTGAATAATAAAATTTGATGAGATTCACTAAATCTAGCATGAATCAATGATCTAGTTTGTAATCATAATCTCAAGGCCTTTTATATTTGGGATAAAAATTCATTCCCTAGGCATGGATACAATATGCCTCAAGTGTTTCTCCATAGTTAGTGAGTGTTCATATCCCTGATGGGTCACCACAACATCATATACCATACTCTACTATCTATTAGGTGTCCATATTCCCAATGAAGATTGCCTACATCACCATGTAATTACTTAGCTTACTTTCCATATTCTCCCTTTGTAATATGTTTCTTAGCATTTCATGGGTGGGGAAAGAAGTGGCCCTTTATAGTCTTGATGGGATTTATCACCTTCTATTGGGATTTATTGGAGATTTTCTAGGCTATAGTAATAGATTAATCCCTTTTAAATTTCACCACTAGATTTATGAATTTCACCTTCCACATGATCAGTGCATTTAGTGTATGTGAATGGTTTCCTTCAATATGTTGTCTTGTTAATCAAATTGAGGTGAAGGAATAGTAAAAGTATTATTAACTCAAAAAAACATTGAATCCATCAACTAATTTCTATCATCCTATGACCTTAATGATCCATAGTCAAATCTTTCCTACCTCCATCTCTTATTCAATAGCATCCATCTAGATATTTTTAGGTTTGGGCTCTTAGGGAAATAAAAATTGTTATCTACATGTATGTTTATGGGATACGAACATGAAAAATGTGCATAACAAGATCTTTTACATTATCAAGTTGTGGTCATGATTCTCAAAGATAAGGAAATACATGGGTGTGGCCCTACAAGTATGTATGTGGGCTAAGAATGGGAAAAGCATGGGCTAATTGCTCCTTGTAAATGAGAAATACATATTCGTCTTCCACTATATTTGAAACAATCCATGGTCATAATAGAGTAGGGTAAAATTTGGGGTTGTTACATCTTCAAAATAAAAATGAAATAAAAATTAGTCTAAGAAATCATGAAATTCAAGGAGTAAACTGAAAATCAAAATCAAAGCATGAAATAAAACTATTCTACTAAATCAAACTTGTATAAAACAACTGAAAGAGTTAAATGATTAAGCAAGCACCAATCTATGAAAATGAAATAAAATCCTAGTACTATATACTAATATATTTTCTACCCTAATTACACTAGCACACCAAAGAATCAAGTGAAATCATATTGCCAATGTAACCATTGAAGGAGATTAATACCTTCAAGGATTTGCAAGTGCTCCATAGGTAAGTGAGACTATTATATTGTGAAATGTAGGACTAAGGAGACTGAATCTTTGTATACTTCATTCAAGGAAATAATTATAAGATTCTTATCATTTTTAAAGGCATTCGAGTGAATAAGGACTCCATCCAACATCTAATGACATCATAAATTCCACTATCATAACCTTTGAAAGAAAGGATGGAATTCAAGTATCAATTGGTTACCTGGTAATCATATATTCTTAGTTTCTCCACAATGTTGACTACTATTTCTAACTCTTTGTGTGAGTCAACCTTACCTTGATTATCCGTGGAAAATGGTTTCAAATTTATGAAGCACACTTTCCAAAATATTTGGTTGTTTTCTTCTTGCATTGCTATCAACATTGAAAGGCATGTACTTAGTTACTCTAAGATGTGGATCTTGAAATGGAGGTTCAACCATGCCATTTTTAGCCTTTCTTGAAAGAAGGTATTGTCAATGGTTAATAGGGAAACATTCACATTGTTTTATTCTTATTCCTCTTGTACATCATCCTTTGCATCATAGATGGGTCATTGCATGGTGTATCCCATGGCATTGTTATCATAGGAGGGTAAACCTCCTCTAAAGAGGAACAACACATAGTTTATGGAACTTTGGAGTCTTGTGAAACATTGGTATCTAACACACGAAACTTTGATGAATCCATTAAAGATTCCTTCTTCTCTATGAAAGAAACATCATGGGGTTATATGAAATATTCTTTATATTCTAATTGAACTAATAAAATCCCATCAATATGGCATACTCATTATGATCAAAGATGTGAAAAATATTATTGCATAAACTAGTTCCTTTTGTTTGGTCAATTCCATATTGCATAAACAAACGGATAAATATTCCATCTAAGTAATCATATAGTCTAGGGATTTGGCTTCATATTATATGCTATCAGTAAGATTCTACAATATAAGTGGGGATGAAGGATACACTTGTGAATCCTCTTGAACTTGTTTATTTTTTCCATGTGCTAATAATATATATTTGGCCACTTTAACTAGATGATATACTAGTTTATAGTGCTAACTAGGAGGAGTACATTTCACATCTCATGTAGGTTTTAGAGACTTTGAAGAAGCACCAATTGTTGGATAACCTCAAGAAGTGTGATTTTTCTCAACAATATTTGGTGTATTGGGGGTATGTGATTGGTGGAGGGGAGATTGAGATAGATTCTGCAAAGATGGAGGCCATCATGAAATGGCCAGTTCCTATAATGTCACAGAAGTTAGTATTTTTGTTGGGGAAAAATCATACGTGTGAAAGTTCCTAGCTTCATTTTTYAGGGGTATCTATACCACTCCACACCATAAAAACGAGTGGTAAGAATTTACAGTGGAGGAAGAATTAGTATAAAGCATTTTATGAGAGGAAAATAAAKATCATTCAAGAACAAATTCTTGCACTACCAAAATTGAAAAAGCCTTTCAAAGTGGAGACATATGCAAGTGGGTATTCCATGGGAGTAGTTTTGATGCAATGAGGAAGACATGTATGTTGTTATTCTAAAATATTTCATGGGGMAATTCTCAACTACCCTACCTATGAAAAGGAACTCGATGCCCTAGTTCATGCTGTCAAGAAGTGGAAGAACTATCTGATGGAAAAGGAGACCATAATCCACATAGATCATTAACCACTAAAATATTTATAGGCCCAGAGTAAGCTACAAAAAACCATGCATTACAAGTGGTTGGTGTCTTTACAACAATTTCATCTAGTCATTAAGTATAAGAAGGGAAACACCAACATGTTGGAAGACATGATTTCAAGACCACCCACATCCAATATTACATATTTCGAAACTCTGATGCACATGGAGCCTTTTACCCATGATGCATACAAAGAGGCATAAACAAAAGATGAGGAATTCAAGAAGTTTTTCAACAACTACAAGGAAAAATTCATATAGAAAAAGGTGACAACAAGGTTGACTATCATTTCCAAAATGGGTTACTATACAATATTGGCAAGCTCTATGTCCCTAAAGGTGAACAACTATAGCTTATCATAGAGGCTCATGCCTCCAAGATTGTAGGACATTTTGGTGTTAGGAAGATGGTTTCCAACCTATAGAGGTATGTGTACTAGTCCATAATGCAAGAAGGTGTAGCATGGTATGTTAGAGGATGTATACTTTGTTGTACAAACAAGCCTAGTAATTGGAAGCAAGGTCTATACCATCCCTTACCTATCCACACTTGACCTTGGGAAAACATTTCCATGGATTTTGTGGGAGTTTTACCAACAAATGACATGAGACATTACTATCTGTTTGTGGTAGTTGACAGTTTCAACAAGATGTGTGTTCTCATGCCTTGTAAAAATACCATCAAAGGACAAGAAGAAACAAACATGTTCTTTGAATAGGTTTGGGTGCACTTTGGGATATCAAGGAGAATCATCTCATACATGGGTACCATATTTCTCAGTACATTTTGGAATACATTGTGGGAGAATATGGACACTAAATTAAAGAGATATACAACATTCCACCCATACGTAGATAGGCACATAAAAGTAGTCAACATGAATTTGGTGCATATTTTGAGGGGTTACAATCAAAAGCATCTAATGACCTGGGATGCAAATATGATCTACATACAACACTCTTATAATAGAGCAGTCCACACTTCTACTGGTAAGTCACCTTTTGAAACTTACTTTGGATATTTTCTACCTTCACCCTTGGATGTTGTATATGGAAAATAAGGAGGAGTGAGGGAGGACCTCACATGAGATGCATTGGAAGAAGAAAAAATTGTTGAGAATATTAGGAAAATCCATTTGCAGGTACATGAGATGATGAAGAAGAAACTAGAAAAATACAAGGGAAGACATGATCAACACATAACCGAGAAGTCATTGAAAGTGGGAGATAGATTTTGGTTACAATTAAACAAGGAAAGACTATGGGGTCATGGTAAGAGGATCAAGGCTCTACGATATGGACCTTTCGATATATTGGAGAAGGTGGGAGATAATGCTCGAAGACTCAATATACCCCCATACATGTGCATCTACTCAATAGTGAATGTAGATATTATGAAACTCTATGAGCCTTCCATTTTGGATTAGGAGTTGGCACAAAACACGGTTTTATAGAAGCGGTATAGAAATACAATACAGGGGAAACATGACAATTGGAAGATTGGTTTGAAAGGACAACTTCCACACAAGCCAAAGTGGTACTCCAGGGAGAAGGTAGAGGAAAAATTTCCTCAACTCATTCAGTAAATATTTTGGGGACAAAAATCCTCTCTAAATGGGGATGTATGATCTAAATTGGACCATTATATTATTTTGTATTTATCTCGATGCTTTCAAAGTGGAAAAAATTGTAGGAATAAAATTTCAGAGTCATTTTAATGGCAGGTCCTAGTTTGGAAAATTGGGGTTTGAAACCTTTCAGAGCCATTTTGAGAAATCAAATGACATTTTGGGGGGTCAACGCTTCCCCAGATTTATATTGGACTAATTGATATTATTCTACACATTGATACCATTCCAACGTGCAAAAATCACRTCAATCAGAGCTCATATGCAAAAGTTATGCCTCCCGTAAGTTCATCTACCATGTTGACCACCATGGTACAGGTGGATGCCACATTAAACCTCATTACTCATGCATATGGGACTAGACGAGTATGGAATTTCAAGAAGATACTAGAAGCTTCAAACCTTATCACAATTGATGGTTGAGGAGTTAAAACCCTACCCCTAGATGGTTATCGAGCTATGTTAAATACCAAGCTACTAGGAGGAGAATGGGTTCCATTCTTGAGCATTTTGTTTGTTCCATAGTTGAGAAGAGCACCTGGGAGTGGTATTTTGAGAGAAAAATGAAGGAGGAGAGATTATGTAGAATCCATATAGGCCACAATGTCAAAGGAAACTCCATAGAGAGTGCATGTTTCTTTGTACTTGTATTTGAAAATAAGAGAGTGGAGTGACCTCACCTTCTAGCTAGGTTTTCTCCTGTATTAGGGTTCCCAAGTTATATCCTGTGTTTATTTGTGGATGGTGTGAGAATTATTTATTTGTGTTCTCTATTTTCCGTGTTTCATCTATTTCATACATTTTAAGTAGAAAACCAATAATTAAAGAATATGAGATCTAAAGGAAATTAACCTTCACATTAGCGATTTCGGTATTTTATTAGATATGTTGAGATTAACTATCCATTGGAATATCCATGGCAGTTTACAGATCAATGAAGTGAAACACGATTAAACAATCCACAAGTTGTTGAGACACCCCTTTCTTTGTATCAATTTTTAGCAAGCAAAAGATAAGTGGGAGAAAACACTACTAATGAGAGAATATTTCACAAGTTATATTGCTCCTTCCCATAAGCACCAAGAGAACTAGAAAAGGAGAGAATAGTCCATAATTAGCCACGAGTATGAAAGAGTATAAACACAATATCTAACAACATTCACTTTATTAACCTATGGAGATAACTTATAATACCAAAAATAAAATAAAATTATTAATGTTAAGGCAAGGGCTCTGTGCACATATTGAGCTTGTGTCTCTTGGAATTCCATAATTCCAACTTTCTGACTCTTTGGCTAGTCTAGACTATTCAACTAACTTGGGATTTGCACCCTTTATAAGTTTTTCCTTTTTCCTCTTGTTGACTATTCTGTAAATTTTAAACATTTTACAGTAATGTGATGCACACAGAGATTCTTAAAAAAATAAATGAACTTCATTGCAATCACACATATATACATATATTTACCATGGAAAACAAAACCAAGAAAACCAACAACCTGTTTAGAGCCACAACTCTAATTCTTATTCATCATATTCCAACTTCATTCCTTACAATACAATATATATATGATCCCATGACATTCAATACCCATAATCCATTGACCCGAAGTATGTTGGATATGTGTACACTGATATGGGAGAAGAGGGGAGGGGGGCTTGTGTCCCCCCTTGTAAGGGGGTTTGGGGGTGGAGCACTCCAATTTATTTTTGGCAGTTTTTTGCATCCATTTTTAACAGAGAAAGACCTTGTGTCGAAGGAAGAATCCCTAATTGACTGAGATTCAAACATTTTCAACAATTCAATTACCATTTCTCCCATATCTGTGTTCAGAAGTAATCTATCCGATAATAAAGGAAAGTATATACCATTCCTTGAAGCATTCTAGGCCACCATAGTCCCTTATGTTGTCGAAGTCACTTTCCCTTTTCCTAAATTCATAGGTTGGTGCGCAGAGCAATATTCACAGGAAGAAAAAGTCGTCGTAAATAAACAGGGGTCTGAGGTCATGTGTAGGGTAGAGAGTATATCAATTTGAGATGCCATCAGTATACCAAAGTCTTTCTCCGTAGTGTCTGAACCTTTCAATAAAAAAAAGATAATTAGGGTATACAAAGAGTGTCCATCAAAAGTCAGACATCTATTTTTACAGACAATTGTCAAACCAAAACATATTTCAGAGAGTCTGTCTTTGCCAATGAATGTGAGTATAATGGTTATTGAGGTGCAATGGATTTATTCCCTGTTGATTCAAATTTTAGGTCTAGATAATGACAAACATGTGGTCGAGGTCACGTTGGGTTTCCTGTTGAAATATTTTCATTCAAAGTCTGGTCTGTCAGTTCATATCAGTTTTCATCAATTCATAGATGATAATATACATAAACAACTAGTGAATTTTCGCTCTCTAAGACATTTCATTTATTACACCTATTCGCTTAAGATTTTCCTGGAAACCAATAAGAGAGAATTTCCTGAAGAAGCATTCATATCAACTGAATTTAAGAGGATTTCATTGCTCATCTTCATCAACAAAGTTATCTCCAAGGTTTACAGTTTGATTTTCAACACCAACCTACCTAGCATTTTGGATGACATGAGGAGCTATCTGCAACCAAACCTAGAAAATAGAGTAGGGACTGGGTATTATTCATGCATTCAACAATAATATGGGTTTATGGTTGTCATGAATCCCCCTATCTACTGCCAATTTTTCTGACCCCTAGATTTTTTTCCCTTGAATTCATCAGGTAAAGAATCATATCTAAGATAGTGCATTTCCTAAAGTTGCGCAAAGCCTCCAACCTAAAGTTCCCTTTTATCATTGGCCCTTTCATTGCCAAAGACAGATCCTGTTTATCTCAGATTCAAGCAAATCTCAAAGAGTTTGGTTTTGCACAGCTATAGGGAAGAAGATATGATTCACATCAAATCATATCCAAGAGAAGATTGATGAACAAACATGCCCCTTATGAGCATGAACATGTTGAGGGTTTTGATAAGTTGGAAAACCTAGAAGTCTGTGTTGATATGGAAGCAATCCTACATCCAACTCAAACACAACAAGTTGAGGCAACCCTACAATAGAGTCAAACACACCAAGCTCCTCAGAAACTGATATTCAAAGTCCCCAAGGTAAGTGTCTACAACAAGAGAAGTAGTTCATAGGCCATGGGCACCAATGATCAACAAACTTCTCCTAAGAAGACGAAGATTACACAGTCTCCACAGATAGTGAATTTGGATGAGGAAGAGCCTAAAGAACAAGTAAATATGGATATGGTGGAGAGTGGAACTAGCATTGTAGAGGTTGAAAAGGGAAGCAAGATCCAAAGTGAAGGAAACTCAAGAACCTTTAGCAGCAAAAAAAACATCTTTGATAAGACATCTAGGGAAACTTATCAATCTAAATAAGATTTTTCAAAACAGTATGTTGAGAAAGGAAACATGGCTATGGGTGAGATGAGGGATTTAGTCCTTGAAGTGGAAAATATTTCTCAGCACAAATCTTCATTTTTCACAGTAAGGGATATTGAGAAGAGAACCTTTAATATAGTAGTTGCAGATGAATATAAAGTATCTGAGATCAAGATAAAGTATGACAACATTAATGCTCCAGAAAAAGTCAAATTCCACAAGAATACCAATGATATGTTGTATTCTGATTACATGAGTTTAAGCTTGAACAATTCAAATTTTTCATCTTATGAAATGAAATTGGAAGCGCATTTAAGGAAAGAAAAGGCATCTAGCAAAGCTTGGAAGAATCAAGTCAAGAGGTTGGATTCTGAATCCCCCCAAGGGGTGAAATCCTCATTGGATGAGAAGGACAAATCGATTCAAAGTTTGAAGAAGAAACTGAAAATGTCTACCACAGAGCATCTACAAACAACAGAATTGGTTTCTCTAGAACGGGAAAGAGAAGCATTTCCACAAGAGGCATTGGAGTACAGAGCTAGGGTGTTGCAGCTTGAGAAAGAAAAGATGAAATGGTCACAAGAGAAAAAAAATTGTTGAACAGGGTTGTATTTGTACCTCCCACTATAGAAGTTGGGCCAAACACTAAAGGACTTATCTAGGCTATGTCACAAGTTATCCTGGAGGTAGGAGAAATCAAGGGGTTAAAAGGGGACATAGAGAAATTGAAGTAGGAAATGCAAGAAAAGAATGAAATAATGGATCAATTTCAAAAGGAGAATCAAGCATTGCAGGAAAGGATAGACAAGATGAAAATAATATTAAGGGGCAAAGGACTGTTGCTGGGAGCCAAGCACATCATCTGGGATTCTATAGTTGTTGGTGATGCCAAGTTCAGAGTGTATTTGAATTTCATCAATGATAAATACAGCATGGCCATCACAGCCAGAAGCAGGTGCAATTTTGTAAATGATACTTTAGCAAAGAAACCATTAGAGTGAGCCAAAAATTCCATAAACCTACTCAACTCCATACCTACTGCAGAACTTCAGAACATTGGAGTCAAAGATAGAACTACATTGAACATCTAGTCCAAGAGGGTTATTGCTAAACATAACCTATTGAAATAAGTCCAAACCAAGGCAACACAGATGGAGAAAAGTGTGTAAGAATTCAAAGATCTATTTGAAGAATTGTTTATTAAAGGCCTCCCACCATTTTTGGAAGGAAAAGGAAAATTATATGATCAGGAAGAATACAATGCTCGCCTCACTCAGTGTAGAATGGACCACTCCAAGTTTGAAGCCCTGGAGGAAAACCTAAAAGGAGCAACCCTGGTTGAACATATGATTACAGATTTTGAGATTTTGAATGAGTTCAAAGGAGTGAAAGTTGGACTACCACTCATGGACTATGCCTCTTGCATTGACTTGGAGATCTTGATCAAAGAAATGATGGATTATGATATCC
>SNQJ01S0102367.1:0-10111 GCA_010110895.2 Picea sitchensis
TTGGCTATTCTTGACTAGCTACAGAATCAGATGATTCTGTAGCTAAGTCTATGGAGTCAATTTTTTATTGTTTTCTTAATAAAATATCCTTCTAATTTGATCTTTGTGTTCTATTGCAGGCAAATTCGAATTGGAAATAGATATGATGAGCAGTTAGGGGATGTTTTATAGATTCTACTTGCATTTTATTTCCTTAGTTTAGGTGATTTTGGGATATCTCCCAGATTGTGTAATTCATTTTGATATTATCCACAAGGAAGTTTTACCTTGTGAAGAGACTTATAAATACTTATGATTTTTGTAATAATCATCATCCTCATTCGTGGGAGAACAAGGATATGAAGTTCTGTTACAGACTGGAGCAGAATTGATGTTTTGTCATAGCTTTTGCTTTTCAATATATCAACATTTTGTTTCAAGTTTTGTATATCACTTTGTTTATGGTTTATGATTACTTTAGCTATCTAAATCAAATTCAAATGATATAATTTTAGTATTGTTATCTATATCTTGTCTCTTCCAAATAGATTAAAGACATAACAATTATTAATTCATTTTGTGAATGATAGCTTTGTCTTCTTCATAAATTGAATTGTTATATATAAGTTTTCTGCATAATAGGTTTTCCTTATTGCAGAGATTTATCATCAGAAGATTGTTATGATTTTCTTTTATGTCTTGTTTGTCCTGTAAAACACTTCAAGAAGAAGCAAAGCCTATCGTTTACGAGAAGCTTAAGGACTAAACGGTGTGAATTTCTTCCTCCAACCAGCTTAGAAGTTATCATACGCAGGGCAGACTTGGAGCGTTTCCAAGTCAATTAGTTTGTTGTTTATTGTTTTTATTAAGTAGTTTAATAAGATTTTTATTAGATTGTTTAATTTCAGTAAATATATTAAATTGTTTAATTTCAGTGATGTTTGTTTCTTCTTCATAAAATATAAAAAATCAAAAAAGAGATTCTTGGCTGTCTTAGGGCAGAATATGCATGAGTTTTGCAGGTTTTAATCAAATATGTAGGTTGTTCATAGTGTACATTTGTGAATAAGAAATATTGCAGCTGATAATTAGATATTTGATTTGAGTTATTATAATAGTAATTAGTGGATTGCATAGAATAATTAGTATTTAGTATATTAGTTCATTTTCTTTGTTTTATTAGTTTCTAGTTTCCTTTATTTTAGTTAGTTTCTTGTATTTAGTTATAATTTAGTTTGTTTTATTTACCTTAGTTAGATCACTTAGCTCAGATGAATTCTCTCTTTGGTTTTCATAGAATACCTTAGAGCGGCCAACGGAGCCGTTAAACTCGTCAGGGTGGTCCATGCGAAACGGCTTGGGTTATTTAGACAACCCCGGACCGGTTCCACTCTCCCAGTTGACATACGGTCAATTTCGCCCATCAACACCATACTATTGGGGATACCATAATTTTCTCTCAGAATTTATTCAAGGGTTGACATCAATGAAAACCAACCCAATTAATCAACAATCTCCCCCTTTGGAATTGATGGCAACACTCTCATGCAACACTGAAGTCGTAGTGCTTGTGCTCCTCATATGGCCATCTCTCCCCCTAGAAACATGTGTATGTTCTCTCTCTCCAAGAATCTAACTCTCTGTCCATGCATATGATGAATCTCTCCCCCTTTGACATCAATGGAAAAGGTAACTTCTTGTCGGGGCTGCTCCCCTTGACTGATCTCTCCCTGAGACTACACTGAATTGAACTCTCCCAAAATGACATGTCCTCTTGATGGTTCTTCCTCATGTAAATCTAAGACATATAATGCAATCATTCAATAGAATTTATTTTGGAGTAGAAATTAATCTGAGTCTCTATCGAAGATACTCAAAATCTTTCCTTTGAAGATATTTTGTAAAGATATCTGCAACCTGTTCTTTTGTTCCCACATATTCAACTTTGATGTTTTTCTCTGCAAATTACTCCCATAGAAAGCGAAACTTGATCATAATGTGCTTCATATTGGAGTGCATCACTAGATTCTTTGATATATTGATGGTTCTTGTGTTGTCACAAAATATCAAAATGGGCTCATAATATTCAACCTGTATATCCATTAAAGTTTGTTTCATCCATAGGACCTTTGTACAACATGTTGTTACTTCTATATATTATGATTTGGTTGTAGACAATGATACTGATGATTATTTCTTTCTTAACCAAGATACCAAACACTCACACAAGTAGAATGTTTCTCCACTTGTACTTCGTCGGTCATCAATGCAACCTTCCTAGTCTGCATATATGTAGGAAATAAATGATAGATCCTTTCCTTTTGGATATCATAACCCAAAATCTTATGTACCCTTGAGATACCTAAATATCCTCTTTACTACTAAAACATTTTATTCCTTTGGTGTTGCCTAAAATTGTGCTACCTATCCAACTTCCTGCATCACATATGGTCTGGAAGCCATCACATAAATTAGACTGCCAATCATTGGCCTGTACTACCTCTGATTTGTAGCCTTTGAATCATCATCTTTACTTAGCTTGCAACTGGTTTCCATAGGAGTACTGAATGGTTTTCAATCGTCCATTCCGAACCTCTTTAGCATTCCTCTAATATACTTGGTTTGAGAGATAAAAATTCCTTGGCTTCTTTGGCATATATGAAGACCCAAGAAGAAAGATAATTCTCCAAGTAATGACATCTCGAACTCATTCTGCATATCGTTTGCGAATTTATGGCTCATCAAGTCAACGTCACTACCAAATATAATATCATCAACATAAACTTCAATTAAAAAGATACTATCTTGATTTACCTTGATGTAGAGGTTGTTTTCTGCATTTCCCTTTCTGAATCCTTTCTAATGTAAGTATCTGTCTAGTCTAGAATACCATGCTCTGGGAGCCTATTTTAGACCATACAAGGCCTTCTTCAACCTGCAAACATAATTTTCATTGTCTGACAACTGAAATCCTTATGGTTTCTCGATGTAGACCTCTTATTCTAGTTCCCCATTCAGGAAAGTTGATTTCACATCCATCTGATACACTTTAATATTATTGGAACATGCATACTCTATAATCAATCTGATTGCTTCCATTTTGGCAACGAGGGAAAAAATCTCTTCAAAATCAATACCTTCAACCTGAGGATATCCTTTACATACCAATCTTGATTCATTCCTGGTAACTTGTCCATCTTCATTCAATTTGTTTCTAAAGACCCACTTTGTACTAATTGTATTCTTGTTCTTTGGTCTTGGAACCAGTTCCCAAGTATCATTATTTTCTATCTGATCTAATTCTTCATCCATTTATTTGATCCATAATTCAACCCTTATGGCTTCTTCAAAACTACTTGGCTCAATTGTAGATAATAATGCTAGGTGTTTTTGTTCCAGTGAGTGAATTCTTCTTTTTGTTTCAACTCCTGCATCCTTATTCCCAATACTTTGACCTGCTAGATGATGTTTTTGTACTCGTCTTCTAGGTGTCTTTGGAGGTGCCTAAATATCTTGTTGTTCTTCTTCTTATTGTCCTTCTTCGTCTTCCTCTTCTTCTTCTTCTTCTTCTTCTTCTTCTTTTATTTCTTCTTTGAAAACCTGTTCCAACGAGTCTTTATTTTCTTCCTTCATTTTTCATCCAATTGTCTCATCAATGGTCACATTGATACTTTCCACTAATTTTTTGAGTCTTAGATTGAAACACTTGTATGATTTTCTTGAACTTGAGTATCCAAATAGTATACCTTTGTCAACTCAAGAATCAAACTTTCCCATTCTTTCATCTTCTATTTTGATGTAGCATTTTCTTCCCAAAACTATGAAATGTTTTAGATTGGCTTGTCTTCCTTTCCATAGCTCATAAGCAGTTTTATCACTATTGTTTTTGAGCATTAATTTGATTTGAATGTGAACTATTGTATACACTTCCTATTCCCAAAAGACATTTGTTAACTTGGAATCCATCAACATAGTTATGTCCATTTCTTGTACTGTCGTGTTCTTTCTTTCAACAACTCCATTTTGTTGATGTGTCCTAGCTGTCGAAAACTATCTCTTTATACCATGCTTACTGCAGAAGTCCATAACAAATTTTGATGTAAACTCCCCACCATTGTTAGATCTTAAACACTTGATCTTTGAATCTATTTTATTCTTAACCATCTCCTTGTATATATTGAAGTTTTCAAATACTTTTGACTTCTTGTTGAGGAAACACAGTACAATCATTCTTATATAATCATCAACCAATAGCATAAAATATTGTCACATTTCAATCCTTTTTTTCTTGTTGGTCCAACTAGATCAATATGCACAAGTTCAAGAGGCTTTTTTGAGGAGTTCTCTTTTGTTTTGAACTTGGTATTTGTTTGTTTTCCTTGTAGACAATTCTTGCATAAGATATTTGTTGGTTTTGAAATTTGGGGCATCTCTCTTACTACTTCCTTTTTGTTGACTTTGAAAATATTACCGAAGTTTATGTGATCCATCCTTCTATTCCATATCCAAACCTCATATTCCTTTCCTAAGAATTTTTTTTCCTTTCCAATTTCATTTAACACATATATGTTGCTTGAGGTTCTTGTAGTTGTAGCCACTATATTGCCTGAGCCTTCTTTTCTTATTTCACATTTCTCTAAATCAAACACAAGTTTGTGTACTTGATCACACATTTGACATACACTCGAAAGATTTTGTTTCATGTATTCCACTAGTAGAACATTCTCTACCTTGGCTTTCGTGTTTCCAATATTAACTTTTCCTATTCCTATAATCTTGGCTGAGTTGTCATTCCCAAATGATATTGATTCATCTCTTTCCTTTTGCAAAGTCATAAACTTTTCTTTATCACATGTTATATGCTTTGAGAAACCACTATCAACATACCAAGTGTGTTTATTGTGTTGAGCTTGTAAAGTGAGAGTTCATTCTTCATTGTTGTACTGATTATACTTTCTTACTGTAACACCACCTTTTGACTTAGACACCCAGGATTACCTGAGGCCTATATACTTTATTTTCTAGTCACAATGAAACTATTAAGTGATACACTTAAAGTTTAAATGTATGAACTTTTATGAATGATTAAATGTTATTGATGATGATGTATGTAATGTGATCCATTATGTGAATGTAAATTTAATGAATATTTAAAATACTATTAGAATGATGTTGGATATGATGTGATCTATTTTGGGTAAATGATAATCTTATGAATGGGTGTCAAAATTGAATTATGGGATATTATGAGATCTATTTCTAAATGGAAAACTTTGATGTTAAATTATTGGTACAGGGATACCAAATTGAAATGATGATAGTATGCAATTACATGATCATAATTCATAGAAATGTATGAGTTTGTGTTACAGACTAATCTGCAGGTTATGGGCTATGAAATAACCAAGGGATAATGATGATGAAAGTGGATATTAGGACCACTAACCAATAAACATTATGGTATGAATATTGTATGTGGAATTTATATTGGTTTGGATGCATTGCTATGAAATGTGGACCAGTGCATGATTTCAGGTGTTGACACTGCCCAAAACCGAATAAACGATGACAAAACCCCCAACAACACGGTGCCACTATATATTCCATTGTAGGGTGTGGACCCTAGTTATGATTAGGAGGGGTGGAGGCATTTCCCACCATGTATCCTCTGAAACCTGAAGTCATGGGAGGATGGTGATAGTTTACGCTCCCCAAGACGTGTGATGATGACTGTCATATGCCAGCTAGGGAAGCTTGGTTGAGATAGTGACACTTCCGCTTACGTGTTCTATTTGGAGTTAGGTCAATATAGTTGACGCTCCAAGATAGTCTAGCAGAGGAAGGATATGAATGGAGATGGAAGTAGGTTAGGGAGGAAGGATGGTAGAAATAGTTGAGAAAGTAGGGAGATTTGTCTTAGGGTGGAATTTAATGTTTTCCTTAAAAAAAAAAGAAATGTGTATATATAAATATTCATCGTGATTAACTGAAATACAATTGTCTAAATAAAATTGTTGAGCAAGATAATAGTCATTAGAGGATTTCTCAAACAATTGATTGGTTTGTTGTCTTTATAAAAGACTAGTCTTGTTATTTGGATTGGATGCATACATAAATTACCCTAGATGTTAAGTAGTTTCGATTATTAGTACATGCCGCGAGACTTGTATGTACTAGCTACATGCATTTCTTGTACATATACACTGGTATGTATGAGTTTCTTGACACTTCTTTGTGTGTCGGTTAATTGTTATGAATGTGTGGTCATGTTTCTTTTCCTTTGATATAAGATATAACTTGGGTGAAGTTTCACAGAAAAGATGAGTGTATGTAACAACCTAGTTGAATATATGTTTAGGGATTATTAAGTAAAATTAATTGGGTGATTAATTGTCTTAACATGGTTAATAACTAAAAAATGATTGGTATAATGATATTATTTAAGTATTTATTAATTAATTAATGGTTATAATTTTGATTAATTAATTAATTAGTAAACTAAACTACCTATTACATTCAATGACATGGGTATTAAATTTAAAAGGGATATCAATTTAATTGGTAAGGAGAATTAAAGAGTTAGGTATCTGAGGAGGGATAGGAGCATTAATAATAGGATAAGGAGCATTAATAAAAAAGGATAAGGGGCATTGATAATAGGATAAAGCATTAATAATTGGATAAGATAATAAATGTGTAGGTAAGGAAATAAATGAGGTAAAAGGGCGGTGAAGGAGGGATTATATGGGGAGAGTTTAGAAGGAGGATGACGATCATTCTGAGGGGTCTTTGGGAGGGTTCTGGATTTGCACAGGGAGTTGAGGATTACGTGATGGAAGGATTGATGGGAGACACTTGGGTTTCTTTGGGGTTTTTTTTTGGGCAATTAGGATATCCATATGGTATCACGGAGCTAGAAGTTGTCTAGTTGAGTGAAACCTGCAGTTTTGGGCATGATTGGTCCACAGCTTCAAAGGCAAGGAAAAGCGGCCGAGGAAGAGTCAACAAGACAAGAAGGGTAGCATCAGGGCAGAAGTATTTTAAATTCTGTCTTGTTTTGTCTGTTATGAAATTATTATTAGTTGATAAATTTAAGTTATTGAGATTCTTGTTATGAAGTTATTATTATTACATTTACATAGAAGTTATTGTTTCCGTTTATGGAATAAATTGATGTTTTAATTAACTCTGGTTATACGAATTGTAATAACGTATTACTAAAACATCAATTATTCCATAAAGCGACCTTCATAACCAGTAACTCTTGCTGCGATATAAATTATCATGATAATAATCATAATAGCTCATCTCCCATTTCTCAGCTGTCTTGTTATTCTCCTAGACTTGAAGCCAAGCAATGTGCTTAACCCATCCCCAACAGAACCTTCTGAGACTCTGGATATCTAACCGTATAACCAAACAACCTAACCTCCATTCAACTCTGTAATAGCTCCCCTAAAAAAACAAGTAGAATGATCATCCTCACTATATCCCTTCACCACTATCATTTATTCCTTACATCCATCTTATCGACCGATTTATCTATTATTAATACTTATATCTTGCCTCTGTCCTTCAGACCTGATTAATTATTATCACTGTCCTGAATGTAACAAATGGTCAGTCGAATAATTAATCCATCAAGAGATATAACAAATGATATTAATAAACTCATAAATATCGTGTAATCTTTAATTTAACAATGTAAAGTGAATGTCCTGATCATTACATAATCCTAAACTCAATGTGGGGTATTCTGATTATATTCTCTATGTTTCCTATGCATGTGCCATTGTTTTGTTGTGGACTCTCTTGGAGGGACTATCCCCTCCCAAAAAAACCCGTAGAATGATCATCCCTCCTTCGTAAACCTCCTCCCCTCATATCCCTCCTTCACCGCCCTTTCACCTCATTTATTTCCTTACCTACACATTTATTATCTTATCCGATTATTAATGATTTATCCTATTATTAATGCCCCTTATCCTTTTTTATTAATGCTCCTTATCCTTATTTATTAATGCTCCTTATCCCCTCCGTATACGCAATCCTTTAATTTACCAATTAAATTTATTATCCCTTTTAAATTTAATACCCATGTCATTGAATGTAATAGGTAGTTAATTAATTAATTAATCAATCAAAATTATAACCATTAATTAATTAATAAATACTTAAATAATATCATTATACCAATCTTTGTTTAGTTATTAACCATGTTAAGACAATTAATCACCTAATTAATTTTTACTTAATAATCCCTAAACATATATTCAACTAGGGTTGTTACAGTTACCCATATTCTCTATGTTTCCTATCTGTGACTGCCATTATTTTGTTGTGGTCCTCTTGGAGGGACTATCATTCTACGATCTTTGACCATGTGTCCAAAGTTGTTGCACTTTTAGCATTCCACCTCAGTACTCAAGGATTCAAACATATTTTAGCTTTTTTTTATGTGTGTCACTAAGCCTTATTGAATAATCATTTTGTGTATAACTTTCATGGTTGTTTATGTTCCTATTATTTTCTCTACAATTTATGACCTTATGTCCAAAATTATTACATGAATAACACAAATAGAGAAATATAGTTTGATACCTGTGAGTTGTGGATATTTGAGGATATGTTACTCTTATGAACCCTTATTCTTATTGAGGCCTTCTTGTTTTTGAATATTGTTGATTCTGAAAACTAAATCTTCTTGGTGGAGGAGCATCTTTGTGATATTCCTTGTGGAGCTTCTTGTCTTCTTCTCTTTCGTTGGAACCTCTGACTGTATCTGCATAACTTATTTTCTTTGTTTCCTGATGTGTCATATTGGAGATTGAATTTTTTATTTATGGGTGTGTTACCCATGATTTTGGTCATCTTGATGGTGTATTGACAATGGTGTACTGAGGCTCCTAACAAGAACATTCTCCTGAGAAAAGTGGCATTCATTTCTTTCCAAAAAACATATTTTTGAAGAGAGTTCGCAGGCTTCTTATAGCCTAGGGTGCGAGAATGACCCATTATTGCAAGCCACCTTCAACTAGGGTGCAAACTTCTCACACTTTGCTCTATACCTAGGGTGCGAACTTATTCTCAAGCTTGGAAAAAGGAAGAAGTCTCGAGGGTTCTAGAAGGGAATCTTCTAGAGAATGGGTTGGCATTCAAATGATTATCATTTTACTGGTTTCCCTGATTTGGTGGGATCATTCTCATCCATGTAACCATCTCATCCTCTCAATACATAGGATCTAGGATGAGAATCCTATTTTGTTCTAGATCTAGGTGGATCTAGGGAGATCTGTTAGTGTCTGCACCTACCGATTAGTCCGATAAAAAAATTGGCGACTCCACTGGGGATGCAACCCATTTCTTCATGGTTTTTGTTGTTTTTCCTTGGCCATTTTATCTTGCCTTACCTTTCTTCATTTCTATCAATCTATGAGTCTTCAGGACACCCTGATAGACTCTCTGGGTCCAGAAGTCCCTTCAAAATTTTTGTCTTCTTCCAAAATTTTGCCTAGTTTCAGGCCTTCTCGCACTGAACCCCATAGTGGCCTGTGAGAATACCTTGAGTTCTCACTCTGCCTTTAATTCCAGTGTGAGTTTCTCGCACCCTGCTCAAAGGCATCCTGCGAGAATGCTCCATTCTTGCACCTTGTATTATTGATAGCCTACGAACCCTCTTTTAAAAAATTTGGATTTAAGGTTTTTGCATGCTCAGATGCCCAGATCAGTATAGGTGTCTGAAAAGAACTTCTTGGACCACTGGTTGATGTTTTCTTGACTTCGGATTTTGTGCACGATCAGTCTTCAGAAATCAAAGGCTCGTCCTGTCCATATTTTTATCAACTCTCATCTCTTGACTTTTCTTGGCAAGGATATACTCTCCGATCCTGGAATCTCAGTACTTGTTTGGTTAGGAGCCGGTGATCGGTTTCAAAGTTGGGAGCCTTTGTCTTTCTCATTTTCTCATCATTTGAAAGATCGTTGTTCTCATGCAATTGAAAAGACTACTCTTGTCTGCTTGACATTTTTGTTTCCATTGAAATAGTGGTTTGGGTTTTGTTTATTTCCTTTTCATTAGTTATTGGTTTTCCTTACTTCCACCACCTTGGTGTAGATCCTTTTTGAAAAGTAA
>SNQJ01S0102367.1:10171-30605 GCA_010110895.2 Picea sitchensis
CGAAAATATTGAAAATCAATTGTTGAAATTGTTGAAAAAGAACAAATAGAGAATTGTCATTATTGCGTGATTCGTTGAGATTGCATTTTAAAGAAAATTGTGTATCGTAGTTCAAGATTGTTCCGGAACACTTTTCTTTCCCTCCCATACATAGGATTCATCGAACAAAAATTGATTTATTTCATTCCTATCTATGCATTGTTGGGTCAGAGTCTCACACAACATCAGCTTCATGTCTGTTTCCTTTGAGTAACACCAACCCTTAATAACATTGCGTAATTTTAAAATTTAACTAGTAACTCTTTTCTAGGGCTCTATTACACCAACAATTAGCTAGGCTAGTGCTTTGGAATAGGCGGAGAGATACACTCTCCAAAGCACAAAACACACAATAGCATCTTGTGTTAAGAAGTTTCAAATTCCATTTACAACATCTTGTCCTGGGAAGCCCTTCTCACACAAGGGTCAAACACGAGGTCGCATTGATATTGATAGAGTTACTCACCCTAATTTGTTGATATCGGTGTAGAGATTGCATGTATTATGGGGGTCACTTGGAGGTATACCCACAATGATGAGTGGAAGCCTCTCAAGTTGATTTCGGGCTAGATACCCTGCCCTTGCATGTGGATCAGACTGTCGACTGTTCCCCCAAGATTTATTGTTTTCAGTGGTAAACTTAGTGGCCTATCTTCTTAGGGTCTTACACAAGGTGACTGTGAAGGGGAAAGTCTTCACAGTACCTGGAATCGACGTTGGCCAAACTCACTCGGGCTCATTAGAGGGTATACCCACGATTATGTGTGGGAGCTTTCACCAGGGTGTAAGTCCATTAAGCAGGTCGTCAGCGTAACTTTTCCACCCTAGCCCAGCTCCTTCTCGTCTTGTTGTTGCGACGTTGGATTTCATCACCAACTAGTGACTTCGGAATTAGAAGGTCTTATTTGCTTGGTATTGTTTCCTAGACTTTGTTTACTAGCACGTGTTGCTTGTTTACCCAAGTTGACCATAGGTTTTTTCTTCATAAGTTTGTAACTTGTTCACAATAGACCCTCCATGTCGTTCATGTAGAATGGAGGGCTTACCTCCAGAAAACTTGGAAGGTTCTCAACCCCTGCATACAAGTTCACCTAAGGGCTCTCCTCAACAAAGTGAAGTCCAAGAAGTTACCACTCCACAAGTGGAAAGAACTGACTCTCTAGAACGTTTCCGAATTACCAATACTCGAGAGGACTTTCAACTTCACCCCGATTCTGAGAGACGTATTATGTGAGTGAATTCTTTCGGAGACTTAGTTGTGTTGTCTTTTGGATCACCGACTGGACCCTTTCTAGGACCTGAGGGCCAAGATACTTTTTGGTCTGCTAGCATTTTTAGATGGGACCTTTTTGGTGTAGGATCAGGCGTTGAAATCACCATCTCACCTGCGTTCCCCGAAACCTCTGACCCAAACGCAGTACCTTTTACTACTACTTATTATTTTCCTGGTACAGACGCTCCGTGATCTGACCACATCTTGACTGTCCCTATAGAAATGGTCCATTACACGAACACTACGAGTATTCACACCAGGATTACAGTGGCTAGTCAAGCCCCCATCGGCACACCTCTCTCACCTAGTATCACCCCGATGCTTCCACCCAGATACTGTGCATTGAATACTTCTATTCCCATTCCTACACAAACCCCATATGGGACTCCTGGTGGCCCCTCTTCTTTTGGGCACTCTCCTCCTGGCTTCACCCCGACACTTCCTCAACTCCCTTTCGGAGGACCTTTCTCTTCCTCTATCGGCATAACTAATCCTAGTGGCACTATTCCGTCATTCACACCAAATTACCAGATTCCTATTGGTGGACAATTTCACCAAGGAGGTTTGACTCAACCACCGCTTGTAGGGAAAATTCCTATTAGAACACAAATCCCAATTGGAACACAACTCCCAATCAGAACACAACCCCCGATTGGAGGACAACCCCCACCGACCCCACCCTATGGACAAAACATACCTCCATCCTTGGCCCAGTATTGCAACCATCTGATACAACATAATCCTCAATCGACTGGGGGGCAACAACTTCTAGCTACATCTGTTATACCCCCTAGTATAGGCCAACCATATCCAGGTACATCCAATCCTATTTGGGGCTCAAATTCTCAAACTCACATCCCTGTCCAAGGATACAATCCCATGAGTTACTTTCCTCCACAACAACCACCGAATCTGCCTAGGTCTTTGCATTATATGCAGACTGCTTATGGTCCCACTGGTTTTCCGATGGGGCTCCCTCCCCAAAGCCACCAGTACCCGCATGTGAATAGACAGTTACCCTTCTTGGCCACTTTGGATCTCCCAGATCTGTCAAGGATTTTAAATGATCCAATTTTTCACTCTCCCCAATGGCCCGCTATATAAGCCAAGGTACCATCGGACATCCCTAAATTCGATGGAAAAGAGGGAGAGGACCCGAATAATCACGTCATGACTTTTCACCTCTGGTGCTCATCCAACTCTTTGATGGCTGACTCTATTCGTTTACATCTTTTCAAAGAACTCTCACAGGTTTTTCCGCGAAGTGGTATATAGAGTTACCACGAGGTTTCTTCACCGACTTCAACACCCTAGCTATGGATTTTCTCACCCACTACCAGTTACCGATCTGTTATGAGATGGGGACCGAGATTTTGAGTTCTTTCAAACAAACCAAAGCCACTCATATATCTGATCACATCCACGAGTGGTGACAGAGACGACGTCTAATCAAACTCAAACTTCCTAACTAGTTGCTGGTAGAGTGGTTCACAAAATCATTTGTGAACGACATCGCTCATGACATTTCCATGGGTGGAGTGGTCACTTAAGAATAGGCCATAATTCGTGCTCAATACCTCGACCTCGTTTACTCACAAACAGGCACCCTTTACGACTTACTCCCTGATGCACCTCGTCCTTCCACTTCCACCACTTCAACTACTCCAGTTGCTTCTCATGCAGTCGACGGTGTGATTGGCACTTTCCATGCCCAACCACATTCTGCCTCAAGCACCAACCCCAAACTTGCTTCTTCTAATTTTCAAAATGCTCTCTCTCCTACCCCTCCCACTGGCAAGACTTCTGAGGTAAATGCAGTTCAATCTAACCCAGTCGGTAAAAACAAATCCAGAAAAGGAAAGGGTAAGAATAAGGAGGACAAAAACACTTTACAAGCAGAGAAAACCAAAACTCTGCCTGTTGACGATAGGGATAAGCGTAAACCTCAATACCCTTGTCTTATCTATGGTGATAATCACTACACGAAGGATTGTCCACGACATGCCGAGGTCACTAAGTTCCTTCAAGGAGCCCCGAAACCACCTTCTCCGGTCATTCTGTACCAACCCTTCCCCTCTCAACAACAGGCCCAATTGGTCATTCAGGACCAACCTTCCCCTTCTACTACATCCTATGTATTGATGTGTACTAGTGATTCAAAGAAGAATAACATTGCACTCACCACATGAGCCAAAGATTATTCTCCCTCTAAAGAGAAGGTTGATGATCTACCTCCTTCATTGGTACAACCCTCTCCTACGACTCCACTTACCAACGGTCCTCTTCATCTTGAAAGATTGAGCCTTGAAATAGTTCTTCAACCCCCTCCAAAGGGCTTCGTTCGAAAATCGGCTTTCAATCCTCATGCTCATGTTTCCCAGAACTACAACATTGTTGAAGATCTGGCCCAAGCACCTTCTGTGATGTCAGCCCTCAAAGTCCTTCAATGTTGTCCTACACAATGAAAGACACTATTGAAATCTATCGGTGGAATCAACCCGACGGATACAAATTTAATAATTTTTGACTTGGAAGATCACATTCCACGATTACCCCCTCAACTCACATTCCAAGTCCAAGTGATTGTCTCTGACAAAAACATTTATAGAACCGTCATCGATGAGGATGCCTCGACGTGTGTCATGTCTGTTACCTGCTGGAAAGCCATCGACTCTCCCTCTTTGACTGAATCCCTTAACACTATCAAAGCCTTCAATGGCTCCAGTTTTAAGCCTTATGGTGTCCTTCCTTCATTTTCAATCATGCTAGAAGGAAAAACGGTCCAAGTCGAAGTGGAAGTCTTTGACGCTCCTCTCGATAACAATCTTCTGCTTGGTCGTAGCTGGATCGATTCCATGTGTGTAGTTGTGTCAACTCTTTTTCATGTCATACATTTCCCACATCAAGGGAAGGTAATCACCGTCGACCAATTAGCCTTCTTTAACTCAGATACGTGTACTAGAAACATATCGTTCATCACTAAAACCCCACCGGGTTATGAAAATGTCAGTGTAGGTCTTCTCAAAGACTCCTCGTTAATGGGTAATTTCCCCATTCCACCGCCCGATGTTCCACACTTGTCCATTGCTTCAATCAACATGATCTCCACCTCGATTCATGGAACCCCTGCATCTCATGACCCATGGATGGTACCTGACCCTGGCAATCATCTTCATTACGGTGACGAAATGCCTTTAACTCTAGTCAAATCTACCTATCAGGCCATTCAATCGGCAACCCCTTCTACCCCCTCTCTTGGTGAGTTATCTCCATATCCTTTCCGTGTCATCTTTCCCATAGATGAGATGATCATGTCTGTCACGGAAGACACCCCTTGGGACGATGGACATCATTGTTCCATCCTCTTCCTGGAGCAACATACCATCAAGAACTACTAATGGATCTCAACCCCGTTGACCGTTGTCATCATTTCAACCATCCTCGAGTCCACACACAATGTGTTTTACAAAGGGAACTTAAGCAATATCTCACACACTATTCCCCTCGACATATCCATCAAACCTGAAATTGTCGAAAATGTGCATATCAGAGCTTCCTGTTCCCCTAACGAAATCGTCACCTACATGTCACTTTTCAAAGAGTTTCGTGACGTCTTTTCCTGGAGCTACGAAGAAATGTCGGGTATCGACCCCGACATTGTGATACATGAGATCAAGACATACCCAGATGCTAAACCCGTCTGGCAACGCCTTCATCCATTTCACCCACATAAAGCGGTTGCAATCAAGCTTGAAGTCGAGAAACTTCTCAAAGTCAGCTTTATTTACCCGGTGGCCCTCACTAACTGGGTTTCCAATCTTGTCCCGATCGATAAGAAACAAGGCACAATCCGCGTATGCATTGATTATAGGGATATCAACAAAGCTTGTCCTAAGGACAACTTTCCTACCCCCTTCGTTGATTAGATTGTCGACGATTGCGTTGGAAGCGAAATATTCTCTCTGATGGATGGTTTCTCCAGATATAATCAAATCAATATTGTACCTGAGGATCAACATAAGATGGCTTTTATTTGTCCTTGGGGCACTTTCACCTATCGAAAACTCCCTTTCGATCTCAAGAACACTAGCGCAACTTTTCAACACGCTATGTCTTATGCCTTCCATGATATCAAGCACATCGTGCAACCATATCTTGATGACTTACCTGCTCATTCCATGCGCTGAGTCGATCATCCAATTCACCTCCGAGCCATTTTTGTCCGCTATTAGTTTTACCATATATGCTTGAATCCTCACAAGTGTGATTTCTGCGTGGAATTTGGCCGACTTGTAGGCTTTACTGTTTCACGTCAAGGGATCAGGGTAGATCCTTTAAAGGTCAAGTCGATCCTTAATCTCCCTCCTCCTTCTACACTTCGCCAATTACAAAGTTTGCAAGGGAAAGCAAACTTTCTTCATTATTTCATCTTGAACTATGCCAAGATAACTCATGAATTTATGCGACTCCTCAAAAAGGGGTCTGAGTTCGTATGGGATACCATCACAAACAAAACCTTCGAAGCTTTGAAACTATCCCTGACATGTGCTCTGCTTCTCTTCCCCCCCGATTACAGTCGCGATTATTTCCTCTACCTCTCAGCCTCGGATTACACCATTGGTATGGTTCTCGTCCAAAAGGATGATTCTCATGACAAACATGTTATCTATTACTTGAGTCGAAGTTTAACACCTACCGAAACCAAGTATTTACATGTCAAAAAACTAGCCTTGGTAGTCGTCCAAGCAGTTCAACGTTTCCGGCACTATATCATCTCTCGCAAGACTACAGTGATTTCTAACTGCAACCCTATGAAACACATTCTCACACGTCAATTGCTAGGTGGAAAATACTCCAAATGGATCGTGATACTCCAGGAGTTTGACTTGGAATTCGAACGAGCCAAGTCCAAGAAATCCTTAGTGTTTGTCGAGTTGATATGCGACTTTCCCTACTTTGAAATGGAAAATGTAGCAAGCCGATTCATTACCTGATGAATCCCTTTTCTTCATTAGTTCCGATGATCTTTGGTATGGCGATATCATCATATATCTCCAAACCTAGACTTTCCGGCCTAATTTGTCCAATACTGACAAGCGTCAAATACGCTACCAAGCCCGGCAATATATTATCCTTGGGGATACTCTTTATTGTCGTGGGATTGACTTTGTTTTTCGACGCTGCCTCACGTTCGACGAAGCCGAGAAATCCTTAAATGACTGTCATTCTGGAGCCTGTGGTGGTCATATGTCTAGGTATGCTACTGCCTAGAAGATCTTATGAGCAGGGTATTTTTGGCCTTCTTTATTTAACGACTGCATAATCGTCATCCAAAAATTCCACGCTTGCCTGACCTATAATCATAAGATACGATCACATCCCGCTCCTCTTCACCCTGTGGTCTTTGTTGGTCCCTTTGCAAAATGGGGCATCGATTTCATGACATGTCACTCCCACTTGGATGGGGGGCATGGATACATTATTGCAGCCATAGATTATTTTACTAAATGGGTCGAGGCGATGCTGACATTTGACAATACTGGAAAAACCGCAGCATTATTCATTTTTAATCACATCATAGCTCGTTTTGGTGTTCCTCAGGCTATCGTCACTAATCACAATAGCCACTTTAGAAACTTCATGATTTCCGAACTCATTGAAAAGTTGGGTCTTCTCCATGAAAACTCAACGCCCTATTACCCACAAGCCAACGGCCAAGTCGAAGAAATTAACAAAGTTCTCATAACCATGCTTGACTAATGATAGGGATTCACAAAAAAAGATGGCACACAATGTTGTTTTCAACATTGTGGGCTTACAGGACATCCGTTAAGTCCACTATTGGGTTTACACCTTTTTGGTTAGTCTATGGTTTGGAAGCCATTCTCCCGATCGAATGCGAGATACCCTATTTAAAACTAGTTGTTGAACTCCTACCAAACACTTCTGCTGAGGAAGAACGTCTATTGTATCTTATGCGATTAGAAAAAACTTGATGCGATACTACCCTAGCCATACAAACCCAGAAGAAACGTGTCAAGGCCCAATACGACAAACATGTCAAGCCTCGCATTTTCTCCGAAGGAGATCTAGTTCTCCTCTACGAACAAGATCGAGATATGCTAGGAGCTAGAAAATTCGAAGCCATGTGGCAAGGTCCTTATATTGTTAGATGAGTTTTGGAAAAAGGAGCTTACGATTTAGTAGATTATGATGGTATCCCTTTGAGTGAACCCAGAAATGGGTTGTACTTGAAGAAGTACTATGCATAAGATCACATGTGCACGAGTACCTGTATTTTTATTGTATCATACTTCTTGTGTGTTATTGTAGTTTGCTTTTGTCGTTATCTAGTCTCTACCCTTATGTGACGTTGTGTTGATTTCTAGATTTCAGAGTTTTCACTACCCTACTTTGGCTTCGCTGATGGTGCTAGCCGTAGTACTCAAAACCTTGCTTCCGCTACATGGGAAATTTACGCCCCTACAAATGAACTTGTCTCTTTACGAGGTGTGTGCCTCGACCGTGCGACCAACAATATTGCAGAGTATAGTGCCGTTATCGAACTATTGATTGATGTTATCTCACTCGGTATCCGTCACTTGGTTGTGCAACTCGATTCGCAACTCGTAGTACTACAGTTAAGTAATGTCTATGTTATTCCAAGTCCTACTTTGTTATGGGTGTATTTGCGAATTCGCCTCTTGGAACGTTATTTTGATTATATTGAATATCAACATATTAGACAGACATTTGGTTCACTTATAAATCAATCACATCAACTTTCACACAACACAAGATCAACCGGTAGAAGCCGTATGTATATATAACGATCAAAAAGTTTTTTACAAAAAAGTTCTGTCCGAGGACCAAAATTTCAAAATCTGAAGCTCATAGCTTCTACAAAGAGATGTCATGGATGACGTTCATGGTAACACACGACTACCCGGGAAACCCTATGAAGAATTCAGCCAATGGACTCTGACACTCCCACTGTATGACGCTGATAATGTCGTGGAACCTCTCCAAGAGGCATGTCTGGAATGTCTGCTGTCAAACCCTCTAAATTTTGTTCCACTGCTTCATAATCTTCAGCGTCCCATCGTGGCACTAGAGCCACCTCTCCTTGTCACTGAATAGGAGAATTACCAGGTAGCCGATAAGGCCCCATGTCTGTGTCATTAAAAAAGAAGTTTTGTAATCAGACCTTGGACGAACATAAAAACATTTGCATATGATAAAATTCACAAAAACATTGAAAAAAGTAAAAAATGTGTACTTCTTACCAAGATCTCCCCACTGAGCGCCCTCGGGCAGGGCCAGGTCTAGATCTCATCGGAAGTCCAACTCGGCATAGGCATAATCATTAACCATCAACATCTGTGGTCGCAACCAGTCAAAGAAGGCATCATTGTATTTGATAATTGGTCCAGCTACGTGCCAGGCCATGAGCTGACACCACCTCAACATTCTTGGATCCTCTGGAGTCAGTAAACCCCACTCAACCTGGAACCTCAGCAAGGGAACCCTCTCAAGAAAGAAGGACACCAACAATGACTCATACCCAAATTGCTTCAGGTCGCCTCTCCTGCATTTGGTCAGCTACCTCTTCATGCTACAAAGCATTTCGTCTACCCAGTTAAAGACCCGAGGCTTAGTACACTCTACGGCATACTGAAAGTAGCTATGGAGAGCCATGTGAGGGGTAGCAATCCCAACCATATGAGCAATGGTGAACAAAATAGTTCAAAGGGTCAAATCCCGCACCCCCCAAATGGCCACCTTTCCTTTGCTCCTTTCCGCCTCTAGAACACAGTGCAAATGGCAGTATTCACTCATAGGCATCCCACCACCTCTGCCACTAGTCAAACTCGCGTGGTACCCATGCTATGACAGTCCTGTCAAGAAGTAAACATCCTCGATATCCAAGGACAATGTGTGGACCCCTACGTGGAAAACTTGTTGGTCCACGTCCCACATATGCACAAGGTACTCCAATAGCTTGACTTGGGCCCTCATACCCGGGATACGAAATAATTTCAGGAGACCAAAGTCTCGCAAAGAAGCAATGGTGCCCGGGTTATTCCCAACAATAGCATCATATTCTTCATGCTCTCTTTCACGCCATTCTAGAACCATGGTGATAGCCAAATACCTGCATAAGAAACATAAGAAGAAGGTCAACAACTCTCTTCAAGACTTGGTATCTTTTTCATTGAGAAAACTTCAAAGCAATTTTTCACTTTGCGGTTCTCGCAGGTGCCCTTTAGGCATAGTGCGAGGTTTTCGCAGGTGCCTTTGGGGAAACCTGCGATAACGATACATTCTCGTAGGTCTCGTGTGGCTAGCCTGCGAGAATGGCTAAGAGCAATTTTAACCCCTAAAACAAACTCAAGAACATGAATTTTACCAATGAAAATGAAAAATTGAACCATCAAAGGATAGACGACAAGGAGATTACCTCACTGCCAGAGACGGTTCGTCGAATGGATGCTTGTACCTCCTGCAATTGAGCACCGAAATTCAAGGGAAAAAGAGGGGTTTTGGACTAAAATATTGGCAAAGTTACAATGACTATGGTAAAAAGAACTTTTACCCTCTTATATTCACTTTTACCATTTTGTATTGGTTTTTATAATTGTTTTATTTATTAAACCTAATGCCTAATACCCTTATGAGTGCGACTTTTGCAGATGTAACAACCTCGACGTTCATACACAGGGATACGGATATTTTTTCTCTTTTTCATCACATGTTTGAATTGTTTTTTATGGTTTTTGCACAAAACCTCAAGCTTGGTCTTTGTCTGTTCTCACGCTCGAAAATACATGAGAATGCGATCGAGCATACTTTTATCACTTTCTCGGGCTCAACAAGGTTATACAAAAAAGGAACCCCCCTGGAGTCCTCTTTAAGCTCTTTTCAGACAATCTAAACATGAAAAGATTGTCGAGCGACCTTGCTATTTTCATGCTCGTTAAAGTATTTGAAGAAAGCGTTTGTTGGGTGATACTTTATCTCTTTTTTTGGTCTCATCAAACTATTTTACGAAAAAGGAACTGAGAGAGTCCTCTTTTAAGTGTTTTTCTAGACTCTATAATCATGAAAAACCTTCGAGTTTTCTATCTTTAGACTCGTTAAACAAACATCGACAGACCCGCAATGGTACCAAACCACTCCTTCCTAGGGTTCGTTAAACATACTCCGAAGGACTCATCCGAAGGATGAACTTACATCAACAAGCATATGTTATCCTCCTTAAGCTTGCGTAAAAATAAAGAGGTACTCGCGAGAAATGGTGGGGGAAAATTTGGGAAAGGGATGTGTTTTCGTATTCATATTATTGGCAGTAAGTGTCGCTCTTGAACATGACACCCCCCTATTCATTATTTGAAGCTAGTTTTGGAAATCCATTTGTCTCTCATTCAATTTTCTATAAGGTCACATCCTGAGTTGTCTCTGAGTCAATCCTGCCAAACCATTGGTCATGTCATTCATATGTTCAAGAGAAGTTCATTCGAAACCTCTATCGAGTCGGCCATCTGCAGTTGCCCATTCTCTTCGTGTCAGCCTTCCCTGTGTCTAGTTCAACTTACATCATACTCTGTTCCACCTTCAAAATTTGTTACTCATTTCATGTCATTGATGGGGGATACATCAAGGCCCTCCCGTGACGATTTTTGTTCCATCGACTCCATCTCATTATCCGGAAACAAGACTTAGAAATTCTTTGGTACCTTGGGACTTGCATGCCTCAATGGCAGGTTTCCTTGCTTTTGACAGTGGGTTTTCATCATTGGCCCCTGATTGGAAGATTATGTCGGATGTTTGACCTCAACTCATTTAATCACATTCGATGGATTGTACTAGTGTACCTTGGGAGTCATTGACATTAATGGTGATTTCCCTCGCACTTGTTAATGGTTTCATCAATGACCGGTAATCAAGTGGTTTCTACCATGTTCGACTTCGACACATGTAATCACATGGTTATATTCGTACTTTTGGGTGACGGGATTGAAGACCCTAGATCTTATCTATTTGATCTAGGTTGCAATGGGATATGTATAATTTGTTGACACATAGATCCACTTTGTATGTCTCGTGGCTATGTCATCTTGATTTGAATTTTCTTGCATAGATCCAAAGTGTATTCTTGGTGGCTATGAGATATTTTGACGGCATGGATCCACAGTGTATGATTGGTGGCCATGACCTATGTTTATAGTGTCATCTGTCCATGATCTGAGTATGGGAATGCCTACCTCAGAACTAGTATGATATTCTACAGATGCTTGGTTGTTCGCAAGTTTCTGATTAGGTGTGCTCCTGGTTTCCGACACACACACGCAATTTACAAAGTATTTCGACTGTCACTGATTACGGCCTCATACTTTGGGGGGCATTCTGTTACCCATGATTTTTTTCATCTTGATGGTGTATTGACAATGGTGTACTCAGGCTCCTAACAAGAACTTTCTCTTGAGAAAAGTGGCATTCATTTCCTTCCAGAAAACATATTTTTGAAGAGAGTTTGCAGGTTGCTTATAGCCTAGGGTGCGAGAATGACCCATTCTCGCAGACCACCTTCAGCTAGGGTGCGAACTTCTTGCACTGTGCTCTATACCTAGGGTGCAAACTTGTTCTCAATCTTGGAAAAAGGAAGAAGTATCGAGGGTTCTAGAAGGGAATCTTCTAGAGAATGGGTTGGCATTCGAATGGTTATCATTTTACTGGTTTCCCTGATTTGGTGGGATCATTCTCATCCATGTAACCATCTCATCCTCTCCTATATATTGAGAGTATTCTCATGGAAAAGGTTAAGAAAGATTAATTGGAGAATTGGTGAAGGAATTGTGTGAAGAACCCACCTTGAACAGAAGCTTGGGGACTCTAGCAAGTCTATCAAGAGGAATTGGATCTTCTTCATGCAAGCATCGAGAAAGTGTGTGTGTTGAAACCATGAGTCACCGAAAGGAATCTTGCGACATCAAGGCGATCAGGTTGTATCTTCTACTTTCAATTAATATGATACAGCGGCATGCCCTTTTCCCATAAAGTCATTCTTACTTTATTGTGTAATTCCTTGATCATATGCATAAGTTGACGATTGAATACATTTTGTTATCTTCACTTTGGTTGGTTTGTGTTGTTTTGGTCTTGACCTCATGAGAGCACTGGAGTGAAGCGGGAGCAACAGATACCCTAGGAAGCGATACAAAGGTATGTCACTTGTTCCTCCTTACTAGCTATTTCAATGGTCGTAACTTAGGGAAAGAGTCATGTCCTGTCCTGTTTTGTTCTAGATCCAAGTGGATCTAGGGAGATTTGTTAGTGTCCGCACCTACTGATTAGTCCGATAACAGGGTGTATCCTAGTCTAGACTAATCATAATGTGGCCTTTGATTGCTAATGATATCATCCAAAACTTTAGAGTTTTTCTACATTATTTTCTTCTAAAGGTCTTTTCTTAGTGTGGCAATCTATGCCTCCATATTCCCAATGATCTTGTCTCTTTCTTCTAACTTCCGTTTGAGTGCTTCCTCAATCCTTTTATCTTCTTCTATCTGAACCTTCAAATTTGTGATCATCTTATCTCGTTCTTCAGAGTTTGAATTATGAGTGTTTTATTTCTTCCTTAGTTTTTCCTAGAGCTTGTTGTTTTTCTTCTTTTCCCTTTTTGTAACTTCAATGGCACTCATTAGTTCTTCCATGAGATAAAATTCTTCTTCTCCATATTCCTTTTCAGATTCTTCTCCATCGAAGCCTTCTTCATCAAAGTTTTCTACATCCATAAATAGTACTATATTTGTATCATCGTCGTTGACTTCATCTTCGTCCTATGAGGAGTTGTCTTCCTTGGTTCAAAGAATTTTCTTGAAGAATTTATTTTTGTATCTATTTCCTTTATGTAGTTGTTTCTTTTTAGCTTCATCTTCTTCATTTATTTTATTTTTATTTTTGGGACTTTTGTTGAAAAAATGACCAATACCATCATAATTAAATAAAATTAAGGGAATATTACCTTTGTACTTATTGATTCTTGGTTTTATCCTTTTGACGAAGTTGGCTATTTCTTCATTATCTTCTGAATCATCACTGCTACTGGTTTCTGACCTTGGATATTGCTTGTGAACTGACTTTGATTGTTGCTTGTTACCTTTATTTGTTTTCTTATATTCTTTGAATGTTTCTTCCTTTGTAAATGAATTGTCTTGTTCTGTTCTTATTTCATAAGATGTGAGTATCCCATGTAGCTCCTCCATTTTCAATGTATCCAGATCCACTCTTTCTTCTAGGTCTGATATCTTTGAATAAAATCTCATTGTTAGAGATCTTAATGCCTTTTTAACAAAGACAAGTTAATTTATCTCATCTCCCAATCCTTTTATGTCGTTTACAACCTCATCGATGATTAGAAAGTAGGCTACTATGTTTTCATCTTCATTCATCTTCAATTGTTCAAACTTTGCTCCGAAAATTTGAAGTTTGGATTCTTTAACCTTTTCATCTCCTTCATAGATAGTCTTTAGTTTGACTCACATCTCTTTAGTTGATTTACAATGCATAATTTTTTTAAACATTGATTCATATACACCATTCTGAATAATTTTCTAGGCTCTTGAATTATTTTTTGCAAGTTTATTTCCATCCTTGTATGTTGGAGGAGTAGCTAGTGCTTTGTATCCATACACCACAGATTGCCAAAAATCAAATTCATGTGCATGTATGTATGTATGTATGTATTTTATTTCTCTAGAGTGCATACTTCTCGCCATTAAACTGTAGTACCCCAAATCTAGCATGATCCATGATCTCCTTATAGTGGTTAAACTATTCCTTGAAGGTCCTACTCTGATACCAATTGTTGGATTACTGAGAGGGGAGGTGAATAAGTAATAGATATTTTTAATCCCTTTTAACCATATTATATACAAGTGTTGTTTGTCTTTATGAACAATTTACCAATATCATTAAATCATGTGTAGAATAAATAAACCATGAACAATGATATATGACACACATACATAGTACACCAATATTTTACGTGGAAACCCAGTGCGGGAGAAAACCACATAATTCTTTTTCTTATAGGTATTTAAGAATTACATTCATTGGAAGCACCAACTTCCTTTTTTCCAGCTGCAACTGGAAGCAGCCTTCCACCCCCTATTTTCATGCAACAACCTGATGGAAGCTCCAACTCCCTAATTCTCTGGCTACAACCAGAAGGAGTCTACAATCCCCTATGTTTTCTAGATACAACAAGAAGGTGAATACAACCACCTATCCTTGCCACGTCTTACTGCCTTGAAGTTAAATGAAAATATATGATGAAACCACTTCCACACTGCCACTATGAGATATACAAATCTAAACCTATACTAATCTATGTCAACAATCTGTAACCAACCTATACCCATAGCCCGAGATCAACTTACACCTATAACCTACTTGTACCAAAATAAAATAACAGGTGCGCAACCTATCTATTATGTCGCTCACATATGTACGCACCCTGTATATACTCCAGCTTGTGTATGCCTTCTAAAACTTGATTTTTCACCTTCTTGAATAAATTTGACCCTTTTTTGCCTCTATCACATCAATCTGCAACCTCACATTGTGTCCAAACTGTAGATGTTCCCTATGCATCCATACTCATACACATCCTTTAACCAAATTCATCTATGTATCTCTATTCATGTTCCATACATGTGTATCCAATCATGAACAAGTGTGATAACCATCACATGGACTAGACATCAAACTCTTATTGTCATTCAACCTCAATCTATACCAACAACTCCAGCTATACAACATAACCAAAATCCATAAACCATGTATAACAAAAATCCTCAAACATAAACGAAGAAATATAAGATATCCCTCACCACTCAAGCTAACAAGAAGTGTCAATGATAGATATTAGACATACCAACACTATATTTCTATAGATATAGCTTATACAGTAAGTGCCATACAACCAATAGCCTCTCTGCGGAAAATCCTCAAACCCCCATGAACATATCTCATGTAGAAAACAATATGTAACTACACATAAAAATAATACATACCTTTTGAACCTGTAGATATATCTACTGTATCTCATCACTATAGACCTTCTTGGGAGCTTCCTTTAAAACTCTAGAGACCTAAAAACTTCATATCCTCAAGCTTACATGGACTTTTCAACTGTACGCAACCATTTCTTCTTCAGCATGTGTATGTATGTTCTCTATTCTCCTCCATATTGCATATGTATTCGCTTTGTTCCACTGTTTCGCACATACACCTCAAAAACTAGGGTTTTTTTAGTATTTCTGCAATTCCGAACCTTTCTCCATCAACACTCTTTCACTTCCTCAATCTTGCACAACTTCATATGTATCAATGTGTTCCTGCAATAAACCTTTCATAAATAATAGATATTCAATGTTCTCATTAGGTGCTAATAGGAGACTCTTGCTCTCTTATTTATACTCTCCAATTAGTTTCCTTTAGGGTTTACCTTCTAACCAAGTTAACCCAACTTCCTTCTTTTAGGGATAACCCACTTCTAACCACTTGTCCACTTCTAACTTCTAGTTGCAACTAATTTATTTTTAGTTATTTTCTTAATGCAGACACTTAACCCAAGATTAAATCCTAGCTTCACCCACTTGACTAGTCAAACTCTTCTAGGAGTTTCTAGAATAATTTGATGTGTTTGACCTTCTAGGGGATTCTAGTAAAGTCATGAGGGTTCTCCAACTTCATAAGTTCATAAATCTCTAACCGTGAGGAGTTATGTGGCGTTCCACATATCATTGGAAATGGAATGACATGTATTATCCATGTAGAATAGTCTTACCTACAAATACATTGATCTTAATACCCTTATACCTCAAACAACATTGATTACTTTAACCATACTATTGGGGATACTAGAATTTTCCATTGGACTTTCTTCAAGGGTTGACATCAATGAAAACCAACCTAATTAATCAACAATATTGTGTTGGGTTCTAAATGGTTAAGGTCTCTTGGCCTCATTTTCATGGATTTTAAGGTATTAACCATGAAATTCAACCAGGAGGGAAAACAAAATAAGTTCCAAGAAACCATAGTAGGTTCCCCTGACATCATCAGTTTCAATCGAATGGAAAATCTCCTCAAAAAAATTCATTTTTTCATTATTGCACAACTCCATTCCATTCAAGCCACTGAGACACCCTCTATGCATCTTGACCCCCAATCCATCCTCTCCAAACATCAAGTTGTTTTTCAACTCCCCATGGACTCACCCCTTCTAGTGGTGTTCATGATCATTCCATTCTTCTCATCCCCGAAATCCTTCCTCCCAATGTTCATCCCTATTGTCATCCCTTTGCCGAGAAAAATGAAATTGAGAAAATTGTTCAAAAATTGCTCGTCGCGGGGGTTAAATGTCTTAGTACTAGCCCCTACTATTCTCTTGTGGTCATGGTACTTAAGAAAGAAGGCTCTTGACACATGTGTCCTGACTTTCATGCCCTCAACAAACTCACCATCAAAGACAAATTTCGCATTCCTATCATTGATGATCTCCTTGATTAATTAAGTGGTGCCTAGTACTTTACAAAACTTGATCTTCATTTTGGATACCACCAAATACATATGAAAGAGGAAAACATTCCTAAGACTGAATTTCAAATTCATGAGGGACACTATGATTTCTTGGTCGTGCCCTTTGACTTATGTAATGCTCCCTCCACTTTCCAAATCCTCATGAATCATGTCTTCCATCCTTTTCTCCGTCATTTTGTCTTAGTTTTCTTTGATAATATTATTATATATAGTAAAATGTGGACAACCCTTCTGGCTCATGTGGATTGAGTTCTTCATATACTCTCTCAGCCCCAACTTTTCCTCAAACAATCTAAATGTGCTTTTGGATCCTCATAAGTGGAGTACTTGGGTATTATTGTTGGAAAGGATGGTGTTAGGGTGGATCTTAAGAATACTGAAGCTATGTAGGATTGGCCTCGCCCCAAGACTCTCAAAATATTGTGTGTTTTTATGGGTTTAACAAGAAATTATCGCAAGTTTGTTAAGAATTAAGGAAAAATTTCGACGCCTCTCACTACTCTCCTTAAAAAGAATTCTTTCACTTGGACTCCAAAAGTTTATCATTCCTTCTAATCCTTGAAGGACGATATGTGCACCACTCCTATCATGGCCCTTTGTGACTTCAAAAATGTCTTTTTCCTAGAATGTGGTGCTTCAGTGAGAGGAATTGGAGCAGTCCCTATGCAATATGGTCGACCTTTGGCCTTTACCAGCAAACAACTTTCAGAGCAACATTTGGGTCAATCAATATATGAAAAGGAAATGTTGGCTATTTTGCATGCAGTGAATCTATGACACCTTTATCTACTATGGAAATGCTTCCAAAATAATACAAATCATTAGAGCCTCAAGTATTTTCTAGAGAAATATCATTCATTCCCTGAGCAACAAAAATGGGTGACCAAGCTATTTGGATATGATTATGAGATCATTTACAAGAAGAAAAAAAATACAATGTGGTTGTTGACACTCTTTCAAAAGAATATGAATATGAGGGATCCCTCTTTTCCCTATCCTTCATTGTACCATATTATCTCCAAGTTGTTTGCTAGGATTGGATGCAAGATCCCAAAATTTTGTTTCTTATCCAACAATTGTAAGCTAATTTTCCAGTTTCCCCAAGGTACTCTTGGCACAATGATGAACTTCTCTACAAAGGTTATCTATATTTAAGTAAATAGTCACAACTTAAATCCATAGTGCTTTCTGAAATTCATGCTACACCCATAGTTGGGCAGTCATGGTTTACCAAAACCTATGACAGGGTCAAATGTTTTTTTTTATGGGATGGTATGAAACATGGTGTCTGCGATATTTTGGTGGAATGTGATCTATGTCAATGAAACAAGGGAGAAATATTCAAATCCCCTAACAAACTACAACTGCTTCCAATTCCACCCACTATTTGGAGGGATATCTCTATGGATTTCATTATTGGCTTGCCTAAATTGGGAAATAAGTTAGTCATCATGGTGGTAGTTGATATTCTTTCCGAGTATGATCATTTATGTTCTCTTCAACACCCATTTATCACCTCCACCATGGATCATATCTTCAAGCTTCATGGAATGCCTCATTCTAATGTTTCTGCCCGGAACCCCACTTTCACGAGCAAGTTTTGGCAATAATTGTTCAGGCTACAGGAAACCCAATTGCATCTCAATTAAATCTATCATCCTCAAACTGATGGCCAAATTGAAGTTGTCAACAATTGTTTGGAAACATATTTGAGGTGTTTTTCATCTGAGAGGTAAAATCAGTGGACTCAATGGTTATCACTGGATGAATGGATGTACAACACCTCTTACCATACAACTACTCCCATGATTCATTTTGAAGCAGTATATGGAAAAAATCTACCTTCAATTCTCTCATGCATTCCAGGTGTCTTGAAGGTTCATGCGGTTGACCAAAATATTATAGTTGAAGAATATATTCTCCACTCCCTCAAAGAGAAATTGGTAATGGATCAGAATCGCATGAAGCAACAAGCATATCAAGGTCGTTCCGAACGTCAATTTGTTGAAGGGGAATACGTGTTTCTTTGACTACAACCTTATAAGTAGACTTCACTCAAGTTTGAAAATTATTAGGAATTTGCGCCTAAATTTTTTGGTCCTTATACAGTTCTCAAGCGTGTGGGACCAGTTTCCTACCAGTCATCTTTTCCAATTCATTCTAAGCTCCATCCTATTTTTCATGTCTCGTGATTAAATAAGGTGATTGGAACTAAGTGCCAAACTCAAAGTAGTCTCCCTGAGTTGGATGAAGAAGGCTCCATTTGGTTGCATCCATAAGAAGTATTGGACCAACGTGAGTGTCATCTCCATCATTTCACCATCAAGCAAGTGATAGTATAGTGGAAAGATACAACTCCAACATATGCCACCTGGGAGCCAACTACCATTCTGCAGCAATTTTCTCATCTTGAGCCTTGAGGAAAAGACTATTTTCAAGGGGGGTGGAATGTTAGGGACCTAACCTCCCTAAGCCCTCATGTAGGTGGAATAATATGTTTTCCATGAAATAAAGGCCACTAATAAGGCCTAGTAATAAGGAACAATAAGTCAAATGGAAGAAGACCTAATAGAAGCTTCCACTTCTAGAAGATCTTCCTCTAGATTGTTCTTATGATAGATAGATTTAATATAAATAGGAGTCGAGGGTATGATAATTTTTTTCTTGATAATTATTGTAATAGAGCATTTATTTTATGGAGGATTCCCCCTCGAAGAGGCAAGTGAACATTGTTTCCTATCAATAAAGGTATTATTTTGGTGTTGTAGTTTCATCTATTGTGTTGTTTCGTTGTTATTCTCTGTAGTATTTTTGTTTTCTATTATTATAATAGATTTGGTACCTAACAGTCAAGTGTTCTCGCTTACCTGCTTGATAGACCATTTGGAGCTATCAATACAAGGTAAAAAGATATATGTTGTCTTATGATATTTAAGGGTTGTGCCATTATGATCTATGTGTTCTAAATTTAGTTCATATTTATTATTTCCAATGAATAATGGGAGTGTGAATATTAGGGATATGAATAAACTTGTTGATTTATTGCATTATTGGTTTCCATTATTTGATAGATATTATAACAACTCTAACTCTATTAATACGACCATATGATGCATTTCTAAGCCCAAAGATTAAAGATGAATGATTGTCATCTCATAGCCAATGCACTTCTGCACGAAGTTTCCAAATTGGTTTATTTTGAGTTTTTCTCTTATCCAAAGAGAAATATGCACCTTATTCCAAGTATTTGATTGCATGCTATTTATTTTTTTCCTTCTCTCTATGCCATAATTTCCATTACTATACCATTTCAACACTTACCAAGTGAATCGATCTCTTTTAGAGGTCGTACGTTCCCATACATTGGCATTAAATATCACTCCAAGGTTGATTAAGGCCATATGAAGGTCTTACAAGTAATTTGCATGTGTGGGATACTAGGAAATATGTCCACCTTCTCCCGTACTTGTGAATTGGGTTCTCGGTATATAGACATCAATTTACCACGTGTTT
>SNQJ01S0102367.1:30615-47657 GCA_010110895.2 Picea sitchensis
AGTTTCCTACCAGTCATCTTTTCCAATTCATTCTAAGCTCCATCCTATTTTTCATGTCTCGTGATTAAATAAGGTGATTGGAACTAAGTGCCAAACTCAAAGTAGTCTCCCTGAGTTGGATGAAGAAGGCTCCATTTGGTTGCATCCATAAGAAGTATTGGACCAACGTGAGTGTCATCTCCATCATTTCACCATCAAGCAAGTGATAGTATAGTGGAAAGATACAACTCCAACATATGCCACCTGGGAGCCAACTACCATTCTGCAGCAATTTTCTCATCTTGAGCCTTGAGGAAAAGACTATTTTCAAGGGGGGTGGAATGTTAGGGACCTAACCTCCCTAAGCCCTCATGTAGGTGGAATAATATGTTTTCCATGAAATAAAGGCCACTAATAAGGCCTAGTAATAAGGAACAATAAGTCAAATGGAAGAAGACCTAATAGAAGCTTCCACTTCTAGAAGATCTTCCTCTAGATTGTTCTTATGATAGATAGATTTAATATAAATAGGAGTCGAGGGTATGATAATTTTTTTCTTGATAATTATTGTAATAGAGCATTTATTTTATGGAGGATTCCCCCTCGAAGAGGCAAGTGAACATTGTTTCCTATCAATAAAGGTATTATTTTGGTGTTGTAGTTTCATCTATTGTGTTGTTTCGTTGTTATTCTCTGTAGTATTTTTGTTTTCTATTATTATAATAGATTTGGTACCTAACAGTCAAGTGTTCTCGCTTACCTGCTTGATAGACCATTTGGAGCTATCAATACAAGGTAAAAAGATATATGTTGTCTTATGATATTTAAGGGTTGTGCCATTATGATCTATGTGTTCTAAATTTAGTTCATATTTATTATTTCCAATGAATAATGGGAGTGTGAATATTAGGGATATGAATAAACTTGTTGATTTATTGCATTATTGGTTTCCATTATTTGATAGATATTATAACAACTCTAACTCTATTAATACGACCATATGATGCATTTCTAAGCCCAAAGATTAAAGATGAATGATTGTCATCTCATAGCCAATGCACTTCTGCACGAAGTTTCCAAATTGGTTTATTTTGAGTTTTTCTCTTATCCAAAGAGAAATATGCACCTTATTCCAAGTATTTGATTGCATGCTATTTATTTTTTTCCTTCTCTCTATGCCATAATTTCCATTACTATACCATTTCAACACTTACCAAGTGAATCGATCTCTTTTAGAGGTCGTACGTTCCCATACATTGGCATTAAATATCACTCCAAGGTTGATTAAGGCCATATGAAGGTCTTACAAGTAATTTGCATGTGTGGGATACTAGGAAATATGTCCACCTTCTCCCGTACTTGTGAATTGGGTTCTCGGTATATAGACATCAATTTACCACGTGTTTTCCCCATTTACAAGTGTTTAAATGACAATGACTTATCTTGCAATTTAGAGAACGAAACAAAAACGTATTTCCACCTCAAGTTTAGCGTTGGGTTTACATCATGTAGCCATCAACCATTGTCTTTATTTAATTAAGAGATATAGAATTCTCTAACTCTTTAATGCATTTTCCTATAACAAAGAAATGCAATCTCCTCCAATGTAATTAAAGTTGTACATATAATAAAAAAATATATATTCATTAATTTGTATTATGTATTATGTGTAAGGTAAGAGGGATAAGTGTACTCATCAACAAGCCATCCTTCTCAAGCTGGATCTCAAGCAGGCATTTGAATGTGTTAATTGGAATTTTTTGCACCTTATTCTTTTGCAGAGTGGTTTCGGGGTGGCAACTACCAACTGGATTTTAGGCTGTATCTCCTCGGCTACTATGGCGGTCCTGATCAACGGGGAGCCTACCAAATCTTTTCGATGTGAGAGAGGGCTTCGACAAGGATGTCCGCTTTCACCTCTCCTATTTATCTTCACCCTTGAAGTGCTCAGCATCCTTCTAAAGTCTAGCCAAGCAGAGGGCCTTCTAACTGGAGTAAACTTTTTGGGACTGACAAACATCCTACATATTCTCTTTGTAGATGATGTACTTATTTTGACAAAGGCTAGTCTTACGGAATGGGCTCTTTTACACTCAATCATACATACTTTCTGCACAGCTTCGGGACTGGTGATAAATCTACAAAAGTCTCTCCTCCTTGCTTTAAACACACAGGAGCCTTTCTTATCAAACTTGAAAAATATGTTCGGTATTGATACAGCAGATCTAAAGAAGGGATTTTCCTACCTTGGGATCTATATCAAATCCACCAGATGCTCTAAAACAGATTGGCTTTGGTTACTTGATAAATTTGAGAGCAGAATCCATCACTGGTGTAACAAACATCTCTCCTTGGGAGGGAGATATATTCTCATCAAAGCAGTCTTGGAGAGCCTTCCGGTCTACTGGATGGCTCTAACAAAATTTCCGACCACTGTTCATAGCTCGATTCGTAAACTGATCTTCTCTTTTCTGTGGACAGGCAGCAAATTGACAGGATACCATTTATGCAACTGGGAGGTTATTTCAAAACCTAAGAAAATGGGCAGCTGGGGACTCAAGAATCTACCTTTCTTCCAGAGGGTGCTCTTGGCAAACACCTTATGGCGCATCCTCATGAAGCCCGGTCTCTGGTGCAAGGTCATAAAAGTGAAATATTTTCCACAGATTCCCATCCATCTCTGGCTCAGATCGAATACTGGGAGACGCAGTGAAGGTTCTCACACTTGGAGAAATCTGTTAACAACCCTTCCCATTATTCTCCATTGGCTCTCATGGAAGCCTGGAAACGGTTATAAAATTGAAGTGGGCAGGGACGTCATGCTGGGATTAGGCAAGCTCGCCTTACTCTCAACAAATCTGCTGGAACATCTACATAGGAAAAACAGTTTCTTCCTTTTTCAGATAAAATCGAATCAAAGCGGGGGTCATATCAGTGATTGTTGGCTCAGGAGTGAAGAACTTGGTTTGGACGCAGCTCTGGTAGTCGAATGGACTGGCTTCACGCGCAGACTCATGGAATCGGGTGTTTTCTTACTGAACAGACCTGACTTACTCTTGTGGACAGGTGGGGACAGGTCTAGAGCTCTTAACGCCAAAAATGTCTACAGCGCTCTGGCAGCCAAGTGCTGATCACTAAACTCTGAGAGAGGGCAGGGAGCGATCTGGAGGTGCAATGTTCCACTCAAGTTGAAACTTTTCGCCTGGCTTCTAATTGAAAACAAGCTTCTACTATGGCCGAATCTCCAAGCTCGGGGTTGGGAGGGACCCAGTCGATGTTGTCTATGCAATTCGAGTGGTGAGACAAGCGCACATCTTTTCATAGACTGCTCTTTTTCAAGATCCATCTGGAATCTCATTTCCCATGCACTCACGGCCACATCGACTTGGACACGTACCAGTGTATCAAATTGTTTTCAGAACTGGTCGAGGGCCTCCCCCAAACAGGTAAAGATACCAATCCTCCTTTGCTGGCATATTTGGAAGAACAAGAACGCAGCTTTATTTGAGGACAATCCACCTTCAGTTCACAGAGTGGCCTGCTCTTTTTTCACTGAGATATCAGTCGATAGAGATCAGATACCTATTACAACACCTTGCAGACCTGCCTTCACATTTCCAATTGATAGAGTAGTGGCCTGGTTCGATGGAGCGTCACAAAATGAAGGTTTACACTGTGGAGCTGGTGGAAAGATAACCATAAACCCTCAGACGTGTTACCGGTGAACACTAAACTGCGGACAAGGTTCCAATATGAAAGTTGAACTCATGGGAGCTTGGGCGTCTTGTATTCTGGCAAGTCGACTTCATATAAGTGAAATTTTACTGCTTGGTGATTCCAAAATCACCATTGATTGGCTGAACGGTCGTGCTGACTTCCATGTTGCGGACCTGATGAGCTGGAAAGAGAGAACTCGTGAAGCGACCCAGCTGCTCAATCATATCACTTTCACCCACATCTACAGAAAGGAAAACATGGAGGCTGCTATTCTTTCAAAAAAAGCACTAACTCTGCCTTCGGGACACATTCTCTATTCGAGATGGGAAGAAGGTAACGAGGGTCCCACCTCGAGGATCAATCTTTGAAAGACTGCTCATGCAAGCAGCCATCCATGGGATAGATTCCGGACATGATGAGATAGTTCTCCCTTTTGTTTTGTGTAGAATGTATGACTCTTCGGCAAAATGCTTGTATTTCCTCGCTGTTTAGACTTGTTACAACAGACTTGTATACTTTTATATCCTTCTGAATATAAAGCGTATTTTTTTCACGTTGAAAAAAAAAAAAGAGGGATAAGTGTAATGTGTTTACATATGTTACAATTCTAAATACATTGTACATGGTTAACTAAGTGGGTATGTCAATGCTAACTTGACTCTTGTAGTAATTATAACTTTTTCTATTTCTCTTTTAATTGTTGATATTAAACTTAAAGAAAATGATTTCGTAATTGTTGGTCTCAACCATATATATTTATTTATATGTCATTTTTGGAGGTTTACCCTTTGAAAAGGCAAGTGAACATTGTTTCCTATCAATAAAGATATTATTTTGATGTTATAGTTTCATCTATTGTGTTGTTTCATTGTTATTATCTGCAATATTTTTGTTTTCTGTTATTATAATAGATCTGATATTTAACAGTATTAAGGTGTTCTCACTTACCTTCTTGACATGCCATTTGGACCCATCAATAGAAGGTAAACAAATATTTATTGTCTTTTAGTATTTAAGTGTTTTGTGTTTATTCTCTATATATTCTTATTTTAATTCATATTTATTAGTTTCCAATGAATAATGGGAGTGTGAATGCTAGGGATATATGAATAAACTTATTGATTTATTGCATTATTGGTTTTCATTGTCTAATAAATAGTATAACAACTCTATTAATATGACCATGGGATACATTTCTAGGCCCAAATATCGATGGTTTTCATCTGAGAGCCACTGCACTTCTACAGGAGGTTTCCAAATTGGTTTATTTGAGTTTTTCTCTTATCCAAAGAGCGATATGCACCTTATTCCAAGTATTTGATCGTATGCTATTTTTTTCCTTATCTCTATGCCATAATTTCCTTTACTATACCATTTCATCACTTACCGTGTGAATCAATCTCTTTTAGAGGTCGTACGCTCCCATACATTGGAATTAAATATCACTCCAAGGTTGATTGAGGCCATATGAAGGTCTTACAAGTAATTTGCATGTGCTGGATACTAGGAAGTATGTCCACCTTCTCCCATACTTGTGCATTGGGTTCTCGGTATATAGACATCAATTTACCACTTGTTTCCTCCTTTTTGAAGTGTTTAAATGCCAATGACTTGTCTTCCAATTTATAAAACAAAAGAAAAATGTATTTCCACCTCCGTTTAGCGTTGATTTTACATCATGTAGCCATCAACCATTGTGTTGATTTAATTAAGAGTTATAAAATTCTCTAACTCTTTAATGTGTTTTCCTATAACAAGGCAATGCAATCTCCTCCATAATTATTTTTTTCATTAATTTGTCTTATGGGTAAGATAAGAGGGAGAAGTATGATGTGTTTACATATAGTACAATTCTAATTACATTGCACATAGTTAACTAAGTGGGCATGTCAATTCTAATTACATTGTACATAGCCAACTAAGTGGGCATGTCAATGTTAACCCGAGTCTTGTAGGAATCATGATTTTTTCTATTCCTCATTCAATTGTTGATATTAAACTTAAAGAAAAGTATTTGGTAATTGTTGGACTCAACCATATATATTTATTCATATGTCATTTTTGGAGGTCTCCCCCTGGAAGAGGCAAGTGAACATTGTTTCTTATCAATAAACGTATTATTTTGGTGTTGTAGTTTCATCTATTGTCTTGTTTCATTGTTATTCTCTGCATTATTTTTGTTTTATGTTATTATAATAGATCCGGTACCTAAAAGTGTTAAGGTGTTCTCGCTTACCTAGGCCATTTGGACACATCAATAGAAGGTAAAAATATATTTGTTGTCTTTTGGTATTTAAGGGTTGTGTAGTAATGCTCTATGTATTCTTATTTTAGTTCATATTTATTAGTTTCCAATGAATAATGGGAGTGTGAATGCTAGGGATATGAATAAAATTGTTGATTTATTGCATTATTGGTTTCCATTATCTAATAGATAGTACAACTCTATTAATACGACCATATGATGCATTTCTAGGCCCGAAGATCGATGGTTGCTATCTCATAGCCATTTCACTTCTGCAGAAGGTTTCCAAATTGGTTTATTTGAGTTTTTATCTTATCCAAAGAGCGATATGCACCTTATTCCAAGTATTTGATTGTATGTTATTTTTTTCCCTTGTCTCTATGCCATAATTTCCATTACTATACCATTTCATCACTTACCGAGTGAATCAATCTCTTTTAGAGGTCGTATGCTCCCATAGATCGGCATTATATATCACTGCAAGGTTGATTGAGGCCATATGGAGGTCTTACAAGTAATTTGTCTGTGTTGGATACTAGGAAATATGTCCACATTCTCACGTACTTGTGCATTGGGTTCTCGGTATATAGACATCAATTTACCACTTATTTCCTCCTTTTGCAAGTGTTTAAATAACAATGACTTGTCTTCCAATTTTTTTTTTACAAAAACTGAAAATTTTATATATATAAAAGACACGACCAAGGTCACATATTATAAAGGAGGGTGATGGTGGAGGAGATACCAACTACAAAATTTCCACAAAAATATTACAAAATTGAGTCTAGAATTGATCCTACTTCACTGAAAGAAAAGCTTTTCTTTTCTATCCTAGAACTATCTTGCGAAAGATTTATTTGTGCCATTTTTACAAAATTGAAGAGTGTCTTACTAATCTTCTTTAAACTTGGTCTTCCTCTGGAGGGGGCTCTAGTTCTACATTTAGATGAGGCAGCTTAGGGTCTACTCTACTTCCTATTTCCTCATTATGGCTCTGCTCCTGTGAGTTTGGTGGCTTGGCTTCTATATTTTCTTCCATGTTCTCCCCTTAGCATCTCAGGAACTCGACTTGATCTTGTAACTAATTTATTAGTTTGCAGTGTTGAGAAAGAGTGTCTACTGTGAAAGTGAGTGTGAAACTATGAGAATCAAGAAGGAGTGTCAACTGTTGGGTGGTGGATAAATTATCTTCCACCAGTTCTTCCTTCGATCGTTCATGAGCTGAACGATAAGCCATTTTTTCAATTAGACTAACTGTGATTGCTATAAAATTACCTCCACTCCAATCACGAATGTTTCCTTTGACATTGACTTTTTTTATGTTGTTGCCTCTGGTGCTTCCTCTGTCGATGTTTCCTATGGTGATGCCTTTGTCTATTCTTCCTCTATCATGGCTTTCTCTATTTACACTGCCTCTGTTGTTGCCTCTATTAATGGTGCATCTGTCAATGTTTCCTCTGACAAAGCTTCCCCTTGTGTTGTCGCTGGTGCTACCTTTCTCTACGCTGCTTCTTGTGAGGCTGATGCTCATGATTTTATCATGTTTTATCCCTCTAATGTTGGAGTAATGCAAAATTCCTAAATTGCTTTGGCGCTTCAACTCCCCTTCCCATATGAAATTCCAAACTACAAAGTTCTGGTGTGGCTGGCTGCAACAATGAATCAAGAGCTTGCCTTCCAATTTACCTCCTTTAGATGGGTGCTTGATGCATGAATGTCATGCAATCTGAATATTTGAGTGTCTTTGAAGCGTTGGAGAGGCATGTACTTCCTCCACTCCCTTACGTTGAATCATTACTGAGTTCCCTTCAAAATCCTTCGCCTCAAGCGAAGCTATGGTGGAGGTAAAGTTGTGCGCTACTTAGCGAGCATGGAGAGATGGGTATGACGAGTTCCTATGTAGGAGGAACATAAATCGATCTAAGATATCCATTTATTAATCATGTTGTGTGTAGGTTCCCATGAGCTGGATGTTATGGGAGTGAAAATCCTCCCTCGGCATGATGCTCAACTTACAACATGCCTCATACAGCTGTAGAGCCATGTGGAGACTGGCACTAAGTGGAGAGACTACGGGAGGGGGTGTTAGAATATAATGGATGTGCTTGTTTTACCATTGACAATACTATTGTCACCCAACCATAGGCTGAAGCCACCCTCCGAGCACCTTAACCTTGACAGAGAATCATTCCGGAAGAAAACCCTAGGCTAGATAGATAAACAAAGGGTAGCTCACCTTTCCCCAAGGATAGCACATCAACAAGAGCTGATCAGATAGTCCAAACCCTAAACAAGAGATAGTCAAAGCCAAACATGATCTGTTAGCTACACCAGTTGCAATGGAAGCTCTCCTCAAACCTATGCACAAGACTGGGCACTGCAGTGTGCACAAGTTGCTTCTCTGCAATTCTAAGACTGCCAACCAGAATGAGAACTGGCCTCCTGTATTTATACTAATTCTGGCTAACTGCCTGGGCCGACTTCTCATTCTAGGTATCCGTCTGTTCAGTATATATTAATTCTTCTGGCTGACTTCTTCTCTTGGAGGATAATAACCTAATATCAATTATCCTCTTGAGCCAACATGTCTTCTAGGGTTATTAGCCAACTCATTAGGGTTTCTTCTTGCTTTCTGCAGTATTATATTCTTGTAGTTTTACACGTGGAGGTAAATACCTCCCGCAGCTACCATAATATCAACACTCCCTCCTAGCTAGGGAGGTATTACAAGTAATGGTATTGAACATGAACATACCATTCACCCGGTAGCATCAACATAGACTATCTCATGACTAGATCATGAGCACCATCATCACCATCAGTATCATCGGTCGTATCATCTCTCGAAACCATACTCCATCTTAGTAATTAGACATGATGTTGGATAAGTCACTCACACCACAAAGTGATACAAGAGCCATTCTTCTAATCTAGACATATGTCCTAGAAGAGTAAATGTTTTGAACCAATTTCCTTCTGGGAAATATTTGTTCTTTGATCATCCATCTAGCTGATAATCATTTCCAATACTACTGATAGTCTTCAAGGCAATCAAAGTAAAAGAGAAAACAATAGTTTCTATCCATAACTACAATCCAGTGGTACACTACCACACCAAGTAACACACAAGTACTTGATCAAACAGTGGAACACATCCACCACTGTAGTATATATCTACTATCATACAATATTCATAACAATCATATGATATCAACCTGCACAGAAACAATGTTATGATATAAACTGAATCATATGGGCCATTCTTCCACTCACATCTGTGAGATATCGGAAGAGCATCTACCCTCAAAAGGTAAGACATCAATGATGAGCTATCTGGACTATTCTTCTCAAGAAAGGAATAATAATTGTCCTGATTTTTTAGCCTGGACCATTCCCCACCCTAGGCCATTCCTCTGACACTAAACAAAGTGTAACTTGGAGAGAATGAATCTTCCATAAGGAATGTTTGTCCCTGATTGTTGAGCCTGGACCATTCCCCACCCTGGGAAATTCCTTCGGTACTAAACAAAGTGCAACTTGGAGAGAATGAAATCACCCTAAGGAATGACTGTCTGGACCATTTCACCTGTTAACCACAAGAGGAAAAGGTTGTCCTGTACCAACCTCCAAAATATACCATTCCTCATGTTAACCACAATGAGAAATCGCTTTACGGCGAGGCAGGCCAGTCTTCTTGAGTAACCCTCAAGAAGAGAGACTACCCTAGACCACTCTCCATGTTAACCACAATGGGAAGTCATTGTCTATGGTACATCAACAATCTGGAGCATTTTCCGAACTAGAAAATGTCTGTCCATCAGAAATCTCAATCCACTTTCCGAACTGGAAAGGAAATTGCTCATCCTGGACCATTTTTCGAATTGAAAAAAGTCTGTCCAAATCAATACATATCAGTGCTCCCTCCCAACTTGGGATTCATATTTTCATTTTTCAATAAGGAAGTCATCTCACGAGCTCCAGCTTGAGTACGCAAACTCTTTCATCTTGGATAGAAGATTTACCAAAATGTCTGCTTATCTTCTCATCTGTGGAGATATGTATTGGAGAACCACTTTCTCCTTTCTGGACTTCATCATGGATAATGTGATGCTTGATTTCAAATGTACTTCGGTCTGGAACACTAGTTTTTCTCTGAAGGCTTCATGTAGCTCTGATCAATAAAGTATATCATTGTTTGGAACACTGGAACATATGCATGTGGCACTTCTTCTGTCATCATGAGATCTGATCTACTAAGTAATCATCTTGATACAATATCTCTATTATAGAAAATATTCACCATGCTTTTGCTGTGCACTGGAGGTTCTCCACCAAGTTATATTTTTCCATCTGCATACAAGGGTCTCTTTCTAGTATGCCTCAAAGTCTTGAGATTGTTCTTCATGCACTCTTTGTTCAATTGCTCTGGAGAACAGTCTTTGCATTTATCTGATGTAGAATTCCAACTCATGGATGTTGTGGATGTTATAATGACTCATGTAGAGATATGTCTGGTTTATTGGAACAAGTAATCATCATAGTCTTCTCCCTCCATCTAGGAGAACCTCTAGTTCTGGATCTCGCAATGCTTTCATTCATAAGTCTTCCATACATTGTTCTGCATCACGAATTTCAGTTCCCCTCCTTGATTTCTTTTAGTGAGTTCATATCAGGCTGGTAATCTTGTGATTCTCGATACAATGACTGGTTGTTCTGGCTTTTCTTCTTTCTTAGAATCTTCATGTTCTTCTTTATGTTTTTCTTTATATCTTGGGTCCATGGAGTTTCTTATAGATTCCATGCCTTAAACATTCCACAATTTCCTTTCATCATAGGATCACGAATGTGAATGGACAACCAGGGATAATTTAAGGCTTTTCTTCGAAGAAGACCTCTTCTAAGGTCGAACTGAACATGTACTTCTTTCCATGTTTTCTACCATGGATATATACTTCATCATCTTCAATGGATCGTAGGATTAGTTCCCTCCTAATCTTTGCTTCATGTATGAATGCAAGTTCTTCTTTATGGTTATATATAATCGGCTCCCTCCATCTAGGAGAGTCCATGTTTTCATCTGCATCCTTATTGTATTATGTAAAGCGTCGTAAGTATTTCTCCAATTTTATCTTGATTGTTGACTTCTTTCTTCTAGGTTTCTTCAAGATTGATTCTGATTTTGGCTTATCTTCTAATAGCTTCCACAAGATTTGTTCGATATATTTCATCCTTTCTTGTATAGTGATAGCAATCCTTATCTTGTTGTTCTTCCATAGATATAGTTCTTCTTGGAACATATTTTTAAGAGATAGATATACAATATATGTACAGAGACTTATACAAACAAGATATGTACAAGAACTAAGAAGAGTATTGTTACCTTCAAAAGAAGAAGTCTCTTTCATCCTCTTAGTCTTCTTTGTGGGTTCCTTTTCTTCGGAAACTGATGCTTCGTGTTTCTCCTTCCTTTTTCTTAGCTCAGGACAATGATTCTTGTAGTGACCATACTTTCGATAATTGAATCATTGTACTTATGAAATGTCTTTCTCTTTATTTGGCTTCCTCCTTGAACCAAACATCCTTTTGTTCCTAAAATTCTTGAATCTTGTTGTGAAGGCTTGATCATCGTACTTCTTTTGGGGTTTCTCTTTTGCACTGATCCTGGATTCTTCTTGAGAACAGCAAGTCCAAAGTTCTTCAAATGTAGGATACTCCTTCCTTCTATTCATGCTTGCAGCAAATGCATCCCATGTCTTGGGAAGACCATTGAGTACTATGTTTACCAATTCCTTCTCTGAAATGATTTCTTCAATAACTTGTAGTTGATCTCTTAATTGAGAGATTCACACAAAGTATAATGTTATGTTTTCATCATCATTCATCTTCATGTCACGGAGCTCATTATTCAGACTCATTACTTGTCCAATGTTTCTGACTGAGAAGAGATTTGTTAGGGCATCATACATCTTCTTTAATGAGTCAATATGGGAGATGTAGGGTATCAAGTGGTCTTTTATAGAATCCACTATGATACTCATGGCATTGATGTCACCGTCTTTGAACTTCTCCATCGCTTCAATGTTCTGCGGTTCCTTCTCTTTCCCTTCTTCAAACTCTAGTTTCATGATCTTTCCTCTCACAATATCCATCACTTTATTCTTGGAAAGGATGAGATCAATCCTTGTCTTCCACGCTTTGAAGTTAGAAGCTCCATCTAACTTGTTCTCTGACTTCATAGAGTAAGTCATGGCTGCTTTGACATGGTCAACCCTAGATTTGACCAAAAGCTCAAACTTCACATCTTGGCTTTCTGAGAGTACCAGGAGATGCACTAGGCTAGGGTGAACTGATTTATTCGTAGATTAGGTCAATCCCTTCATTTAAGGTGCCTCAACAAGAGCATTAGGGTGTCTGCAACTGCACCTGCTAGTAACCCTAGCAGCAGTGCTATGGTGACTGCTCCTGCTAGAAACTCTAGCGGCAATTCTTCAACGAGCTTAATATCCTTACAGTTATGTTTCCTTCCAGCGGTTAGACTGAATGAAGGAGGTGTGGGCCCATAAGATGTTAGAATATAATGGATGTGCTCGTTTTACCATTATCAATACTATTTTCACCCAACCATAGGCCGAAGCCACCCTCTGAGCACCTTAACCTTGACAGAGAATCATTCCAAAATAAAACCCTAGGCTAGATAGCCAAACAAAGGGTACTGCACCTTTCCCCAAGGATAGTGCATCAACAAGAGATGATCATATAGTCCAAACCCTAACCAAGAGATATTCCAAGCCAAAGTTGATCTGCTAGATGCAACAACCACAATGGCAGCTCTCCTCAAACTTTCACACAAGACTGGGCACTGCAATGCACACAAGTTGTTGCTCTCCAATTCTAAGATTGCCTGCCATAATGAGAATTGGCCTCCTATATTTATACTAATTCTAGCTAACTTCCTAGGACGAATTGTCATTCTAGGTATCTATCTGTTCAATATATATTAATTCTTCTGGCCAACTTCTTCTCTTGGAGGCTAATAACCTAATATAAATTATCCTCTTGAGTTGACATGTCTTCTAGGGTTATTAGCCAACTCATTAGGGTTTCTTCCTGCTTTCAGGAGTATTCTATTCTCGTCAAGTTTACACGTGGAGGTAAATACCTCCTTCAGCTACCATAATATCAACAGGGGGTTGAGTCATTAGGGTGGGGATAAGAGAAGGTACATGCCCAAAATTTCCATATGACCTAGGGCATTTCCAATTGCTAAATTCTCATGTTCATCTGCTTCTGTATTATTAGCGCGTGGGGCATGGTAGAAGGAGGAATGGAATGAGGATATAATTGCTTTGATCCTTTCAATGATTCTTTTCAACTTTGAATTATTTGGTTCGTCCCTTTAATGAAGTGCCAAATTATATTTTTTGAGTCCCCTATTACAATAAGGTTCCTAAGTTGTCATTTTGGAGCTATGAGTACTCCCTGATACATCGCATAAGCCTCTACCTTGTTGTTGGTGGTTTCTCCCAGGTTTCTGGAGTAGCATAGCATTCTTTTTCCTCTAGGGATATACAAAACCCTTCCTGCACCTGCCTCCCCTGGGTTTCCTTCTAATGCACCATCGAAACATAGGACATGACTATCTTGAGAATTGAGCCAATTTTGAAGTCTTGCTGAGAATAATGAAGCTGGAAGCATGATGTTTTTGGCAAAGTTAAGGGGGGAATGGCAGGTAGGTTTATTTTATCCAGCCATTTTTCTTCTTCTTCTGTCAAAGGGAAGCCTACTAGAGATATAATATTTTTGGATGAGAGGTACTCACCCAGTTGGTCAACCACATGGGCTACGACTATGGGGTGAAACTAGCTTCTCCTTGAAAATGATTTTATTTATTGCTAGCCAGATTTGCCAACACACATATTTTATCGAGGTCTTCCAGAAACAACTAAAGATTGGTTTTTTGGTGAGGTATCCTTTGTAATATTTACTCCATTTTTCGATCAGACTTCTACAACTTGTCGGCCAAGAAATTTGAGGGGTTATCTCTGAATAGAAAATGTGCATCACTTGTTTGGAGAAATTTCAATTGAGGAAAAGATGATCAATGCTTTTGAAATATTGATTACAGAGGGCACATCTCAAGGGTCCCATATATCCTCATTTGAGCATATTTTCCCCTGTTAAGAGCTTGTTGTGAGCTAATTTCCAATCAAAAGTATTAATCTTGGGTAGACCATCTGGATTCCAAATTTCTTTCCAGATTTATGATTTTTCTAGGATATCTTTGTCACGGAGGAGGTTTTTATATACTATCCTTACAAAGTATCTTGCCTCTCCCTAGTTCCTACTATCATTCTGGTTAATATGGACTAGGGCAGATCCATTTACAATCAAGAGGAATTGATGGGAATCGTTGAGCAGGAAATGGGGGACCTCTCCAAATTTCCAATTTTTCCAAGTTCCATTGCTCTTCCACTCAGAGATATCAAAGAGAGTGATTTTCCCCTTGGAATTTATCCAAATTATGAGGGAGTATAGAGAGGACATACAAGACAATTTTCCCCTATCTGATAAATGATCTTCCCAAATTTTGATTTCTTTACCATTCCCTGGGATCCATATGAGATGATTTTGAATGAGCGACATAGAGGCACGGATGAGACTCCAGATAGGGGAACCTATTTGATTGAGAGTGGTTGTTTCCGGACACCTATTTCAATTTTTTGAAAAGTATTTGTAGCAGATTTCCTTTTTCCACCATTATTTACTTCCAGTGATTAAGTGCCAAATTAATTCCCCCCCCAGAGCTATGTTGATCTTTTATGGATCTCGGATCCATAGTCCCCCATTTTCTTTTGGGGTGAAAACAGTAGACTAGTTTACCATGTGGAGATATTCTCATTATCTTTTCCCCTTTGCCAAAGAAATTTTCTGATTAGTTTGGCAATTTCCTTTTTAATTCCCACCAGAGCATGGAGGGATGAGAATTGAAAAATTGGAAACAAAGATAAGACTGACTTTATTAAGACCACCCTTCTAGCTAGATTCAACCATATTTATCCCTAGACTTCAAATTGATCCTTGAGTTTTTGGAGAATCACTTTCCATGCCTCTCCGGGAAAGGCCTTTATACTTATAGGAGTTCCAAGGTACTTGAAGTACTTCCAATCTATATAAAAGGAGAATTGTAGAGTATTTACAATTCTAACCATTATACTTTATTTCGTGTTCCAGGCATAAATTTAGCTTTTGTGCTTGTTAATGACACCCCCTGAAGCTTCTTCATATTGGTCAAGGACTAGTTTGAATCTGCTAGTCATAGTTTGACATGCTCCTCCTCGCAAGAGAGTGTCGTCAAAAAACTGTGAATTGATTATTCTTCTATCTCCCCTTGCTATTTTGAGCCCCAGAATGTTTCCAATATCTCTTTCATGCTCCAATATTTTGTTCAATGTTTCTTCCATAATAACATACAACATAGAAGAAAGTGGGAAACCTTGTCATAGTCCTCTTGTGGATTGGAAGAAAGGTGTTGGGCACCCATTTATTAGGGGGGCTATCTAGGGGGTCGAGATGCATGCCCAAATCCATGAGATGAAGTAGTGATTGAAACCAAATCTCTTTAAGACTTCATAGAGAAACTCGTTCTTTACCCAGTCAAAGGCATTTGCCATATCTATTTTGATTATCATCCCTTTTTCCTTATTAGTGAAAATGGTGTGGATTGCCTCCTGCACTAAGATTATATTGTCCCAAATTTATCTTTTCATCATGAAACTATAATTTTTAAACCTGTGAATTAAAGAAATGCATATAGATTCTTAAGCAAAACATAATTTAATCAATGGCTCATCCACAAAGTACACACAGATTTTATACCAGAAACCCTCAACTGGGAAAACCTTTCTTATATTCATTATATCGAATTTCACCATTCACTATGCAATATATACAATGTTTTTAGGTATTCCGTAGATACCCAAACCCTAATCCCTTAATCCATGATTAATTTACAAAACCACTAAAAATAGAAAAAACTGCCCAAAAAGAAAATTTTGGGGTGTTGCCCTAGGCTACCGCCAGTTGTCGAACGTTGCGCGTAAATAAGGGGGGCATACCTGCCCTCCCCCCCTGGGACCCCCCTAGGAAAGCGCCCGATGCACACGGAACATACAAAACACTACTATGAGGGATCGTCAGACACAGTTGTCATATCTGACGCGCCCACACACACACATGCAAAGAATATAACACATACCCAACATTCTCCCACTTGTTATTTTCTTTGCATCCAGGGATCCAAGGGATTATATAGTCAACAATCTAGGGCAGCAATGCCCATTGTTACTCTACACCAGGAGAACTTGTCTGTGCTCACAAACTTTGTCAATGAATCTGCAACATTCTTCAAAGTGTCAACCTTTTCTAGCAACACCTTATTTTCCTCAACCATGTCTCTCACAAAGTGATACTGAACATCAATATGCTTTGTCTTCGAATGATAAGCTGGGTTCTTTGCTAGGAAGATTGCACTCTGAATGTCACAATATAATCTCATTGCTTGTTGTACCTGTTATCACTCCAAGAAACCCTCTGTGGTTGCAGACCAGAGGTGCTTGGTAACTTAAGAAATGAATGTTTTTTGTATTTTGTGAATGTGGATCAATGGGACAACTCAATATATCTTATGGCATTCAAACATAAAAATGATAAACAAATAGACAGTTCTCTCAAAGATTGATTAATCAGCAGGCAGCTTTAAAGTGGATGGAGAATAAATTGTAACTAAACCAGTGCAAAGCAGGGTTCAAGAGACAATCAAAGAATTATTACCAGGTTATGAGCTGAACAATGGGATGACAGCCATTCAAAGCTTGACAACACAGATAAAAATGCAGAAGAAGGATGGAAAACTGATAATCAAAATCGAAAGGAACCTGTGATCTGTATTAACATATAAATCTGAGTACAATAGCTAATCTTCTATCCAAAATCGAACCTCTAGAACTCCAAATGTCTTTGGCTTTATAGCCTCTTACAATCAGTTTCAGATCCTAAAACAATGGATCTGATATTCTAAAAATAGAAAGTCAAAACTAATTCA